>WYDI02023268.1:43368-191308 GCA_009867235.2 Psittacus erithacus | reverse complement strand
TGAGGTGTCCCTGCCCATGGCAGGGGGTTGGAACTGGATGATCTTAAGGTCCTTTCCAACCCTAACTATTCTATGATCCTCTGGGTTTATGTCCTAACTCTATGATCTATGCAAACCTCTATGTGAGCCTGCAATAGATACAGTTAAACATTGGGTAAAATTATGCATTTTGTTTAGGCTCGTGCAGCTGAAACATACTTTTGTAATTATTGAGATAAATGGATACCTCATATGCATGAAAATGGGAGACAGAATTCCAGTCTGGTGTTGTTTGAATAACACAGTTACCAACAGTGTGGCAAGTAGCTTTTCTTTCAGTAAGAAAAGTAAGACAATTTAAAGGAAGGGAATGTATCATTAAAGGTGGAAATCTATTTCAAACTACTCCAGTTAGTATGACTAAATGTATTCTCCTAAACAAAACACTTTAAATGCTCAGAATCCAGAGGATTACACCTGGTATGTTTTACAAAACAAATTTGCTCCTGAGGCTGCACTATTTAAGTGAAATCCAGGTGTGAAGGATCTTTCAAGAGTCTGTGCAGGGGGTATATATTTGGGGCATATATGGTGGGATAACAGCATCCTGCAGAGTGTTGACCTTCTGGACTCTTCTAACATAGAGAGTTAACATGGTTACATGAATGTCCCAGGTCTCAATTAGCATAATAGCAGTAATGGTAACTGCTGGAACGTCTCTTGTATTTTCATCCTGCAAGCAAAGCGCTGCACCAGGTGTAAGTTCCCGAACACCCTGTTATGCATTCCGTCAGAGGTATGTGTGTGCGTGATAGGTCTGTGTCTAACTGATATATGGCTGGTGTATGAGAAACATTAGGGATATGTTCTATAAGCCTGGCTCTGAAGAATGCTCTATGATAACATGCGCTGTAGATAACAGTGAATGGACTCTGTTTTGAAAGCATAATAAGAGGATTGCAGGCTGGTTGGTTAGTTGCCTGGAAGTGGACAGAGAAATGTTTAAAACCCTTCTCACACATACACACATTTGGTGGTAACTGATTAAAAAGGCAGTGCAGCAACAGTTTGCTCAGCGCCAGGTGAAGAAGCTTTAAAATGAGCTGATATGCTTCCATTAAATACCATGTTTTACTAGGCATTTAGAGGGCTTATGACACAAGGCATGTAAACCACTCTGTAACATTCACCACCAGCAGCTCAACTGCTGAGCTCTCTAGGTACACACCAGCCTCATAGCTGGGCAGGGAAAACGGGATAAAAGAGGGGGAGGAGGGATGAATGCCCAGCTGTAGGACTGAGTGCTGCTCTGATAACACACCCAGAATTGCTTTCCTCTGCAGCTGCTGATCAGCAGCCATCACAGCCTGACCTGAGAGTGGCCAATAAAGGAGTCACACATCAACAGTTTTAAAATCCATTGGATTCATGTTTTAGTGTTTGAACCGGATCCCTGCTGCACAGCAGGCAGCCCATAAGAGAGCTTTTTACTCTCTTTTTTTACTCTGTCTCCCAAAAAAAGAGGTTTTACTCTTCCAAGGACTAGCCATGAGATAGGCAGATAGAAATGACCTGGCAAGAACTCTTATGATTGTAGCCTGGTAGCTGTAGGGGAGAATAATCATCGAGATGGGTAAGCACCACTGTTGTCAGCATGTCCACGGCTTTTTTGTGTATTTTAATCTTAACTCTAAGCTTTCTTGAGGTGGGGAAGGCCCTCATGCAAAGATAGGCTTTTAGTCATCTATGTGTACGGATTTACCTGTTGAAAACACTTCTGGGTAGAATAGCAGACTGGAACTCTGGCCTGAGGATCTGGTGGAACAGTTCTCCTTTGTATGGCTTTTCTAAGAACATCATTTCACTTCTTTGATTTAATGAGCTCGATATAAAGAATGAATTTAATGAAACTTCTCTTGTGAACAAACAAACAGAAAACCCACAAAAAATACCACAAACCCCACAACATTTTGGAAACCACTGGTGGAGAATACTGAAGGAAGAGATGTTACTAATGTTATCCCAAGGTAGGTCTTTTCACATTACAAATAGCTGAGGAATTATCTCAATACTTCAGAACAGTATAGCTGAATGAACTTGCAAAGGTATCACTTCATGTTTTCCATTTCACTGAATGTGTTGAATTGGAAGCTTTAGAACCCTTAAACCTTAAACAGGGTTTAGTTGCACTGCTGAACTCTGTTCTGTTTATGGACATTAAAAATGCATTTATGTGGCTGTAGCCACAGAATGAAAGCTTGAATTGACTAGAGTTTTTTCAGGCGCCTGAAAGGAGCTCTTATCTTGGAGTCTTGGCACAATTGAGACCACTAGGTTCACTTCTATTCTTAGCTTCAAGCAGAATATCAGCCTGCTGCTTGACTGGGGACTTGAGAAGTTAAATCCCCTGGAGTAAACAGTCATTTGCTTATATCCAGATTCCTTTTAAAGAGTATTTGGATCTCAGTAAATGCCTGTCCTGGGGAAAAGAAATCTGTATGCAACTGCAATTCCAGTAAACGCATCTATAACTTTTAGAGCTTCATGGACCTGCCAGTCCTCTAGGGCAAATGTACTTGGTTATTTTGGGCTTTTTAACATTTCTTTTTTTGGCAACTGCCTGTCCTGATCCTCCTAGCTCTGTTAGTGATATCCTTAAGAGAAGATCCTCATGAGCCAGATTATGGCCCTTGCAGGTTCATTCCCACCCAGTAAAAGCAACATTACCAGCAAAAGCCAATTAGGTATGAAAGGCTGTGCTGATAAAGCTAAGGGAGCTCTGCAGAAGTTATCCAGGGTGGCTTATATTTGAACTTGAGTTAGAGCTTGTTGCCAAGATGGTTTCAAAGTAAATTGGGCACATACTCCGGAAAAACCTCCAGAAGTCTACATCTTCATCCTGCTTCTGTTAAGCTCCTAGAAACAGACTCCTTTCTGTGTGTTACAAAAAGTGGCATTAATCATAATTCTGCAGATTTCCGTAAGAGTGACCTCCTTGCTCATTAGCTCTCCAGTATTTGGTTATTTCTCAGTACCATGTTTTGGGCTGTCTTTGAGGAAAGAAAACAAAATCCTCTTTCAACTCCCAAGTCTGTGTGAAAGTGTCAAGGTTTACAGCTACAATTTCAAATGCTCTTAATATTACTGGAAGCAGAGAGTTAAATTATAGAGTTGTAAAGTTACTTTATAGTGATAATGCTGTCAAGCATCAATATCTCTGCCCCAGGGCACCATGGAAACTCAGTTAATGATATAAGGAGCTGATATTTTTCAGTGTTGCAGCTGTTGGCTCATACCCAGAAGGAATCTGTGTATTTGTTCATATTGGGTATATACAGGGGGACCTGCTCAAAGAAAATTAAGGAACAGTGAAAGTCTGTTTAATGAAGTGCAGTGGAATGAAAATGCAAAGCAGTACACAGTGTTGCAGTATGCACAGCCCTTTCCCTCATAGAGTTCAGTACAGTGGTCAGTGTTGTAGAAATATACTTATTTTACTGTAAGAAAGCGTGGTTGTGGGGCAGAGTGTACATTTGTATGTAGATTTGTTTACCTAGTTGCCTGTAGCATTGACTGCATCAATCTGTGAGGGCACCGCCAGGGAGTACCAGTAAAGAAATGGAAATTAAGGCAAGTGACTCTAGTCAATTTAGGAGTATCTATAATTTTTGTAACGGATTCCTTAGCATCTGTATCCCAAAGTGCTTTGATAGCCTCAGATGAAACATGCTATAAAAGTGCAAAGTGTTATCATAAAGGTGTTTTTTCTTCTTTTCTCTTTTCCTTAAATGTAGAATATCAGTCTTGGAAGGCATCTTCAAAGTATTTCCTGGAGATTTAACCATATGATTCCAGTTACCTTTTGGCTAGGAGGCAGGTATCAAATACCATGCATGTGAGTGGGGAAATGGTTTTGCAGTTAACTGTTGCAGTAAGAGTGGTCCGGAGTAACTGGTTCATTTTTCTGTGTGTCAAAGTGCTTTGCATGCTGCCTGTTTGGTAAGCATTTACATGACTTTCACATGGGAAAGGAGGGAGAGCAGGTCAGACTCACACACCTGTTTTAAGTAGAATGGAAATGGAGTTTGTAAGCCAAGGACCTAGTTTTGAGGGGAATGAAGCACCAGAGGTACTGAGAGCCTACCTGCCCTATCAGGTTTTAAGGCACAAGCATGAGCACCATGGTTTGCTCCAGTTGCATTGTCCTGAGCATTGCAAAGGAGGATCCCATAAGGGTGTAGATTAAATTTCTTCCTTTTGTGTGTACAAGTTTCTTTCCTATGGATAGTAAAGCACAGGGAAGAGAAGAGATGGTTGTCATGGGACCAGAATGAAGAGGCTGTACATTCATACTCACAGAAATGCTCTTAAGTCAGTATTAGACATAAGTACAGGAGCTTGTCTTCTTTGAAGAGCAGAAAGACTTCAGTAGCTGTGAGCCTCAACAAGGACATTTGCACAGATTGACTTGAGAGCCATCAATATTTACAAGCTTATTTAGGAGTAGGGACCTTGTGGACAGTGGGAACATAAGAGTCTTAGAGAGACATATGTACAAATACTGTCCCTGTCAACTGTCTCCAACTCAGTGCTGGCAGAAAATGTGCTCTTTGGCCTAGGTATGGCTGTATCCAGTGACACAGAAAGACTGATCAAAGAATTGTCTGGGTTGGAAGGGACCTTGAAGATCATCTAGTTCCAACCCCCTGCAATGGGCCAGGATACCTCACATTAGACCAGGTTGCTCCAAGCCTTGTCTAGTCTGGCCTTGAACACTGCCAGAGATGGGGCATATAGAATTTCTCTGAGCAACCTATTCCAGTATATCAGCACCCTCACAGTTAAGATTTTTTTCCTAATATCTAATCTAAATTTACCCTTTTTCACTTTAAAACCATTCCCTCTTGTCTTATCACTACATACACTTGTAAAAAGTCCCTCTCCAACTTTCTTGTAGGTCCCTTTAGGTACTGGAAGGTAGCTGATCCTTATGAGGAAGCCCAACTCTAAATATGATCTTATATCTCATGCAGCCTTTGAGAAAATGCATGCTAACTGGTGCGAAATTGTCACTGGCATTTTACTGATGAAAATCCTCATCAGTGCTTTCCATTCAAGCTGTCAATGACTTACGGTGCCATCAGGCCAGCGAAATCAGTGGCCTGCAAGCACATAACTGTCTTGTTCAAAATGGTTTCATAGTGGTATATTAAAAAGAATAATAGAATTTACAAGTTAATAATAAAAATTACTATCTTTTTCTCTTAGTATTCCTTTTGCACACAGGAGAAAGTAACTTAGACCAAGCACAAGTGGTGCTTTCGCTGAATGGTTGGAAGGTGAAGTTGATTACATGAGTGATTGCAGAGTTGTGTCTTATATAAACAAGTGGGGAAGCTCCCTCCTGGCACTGCTATCCCTCTTGGAACTATCTTTCAAGGTTCTGAACGCCTCTATTATGAACTGGCTTTTCTATAAACTTGCATTTTTCCTTTGTCTTATAAGCAACTTAGGAAAAAACTAAGCATATAGAACTGATAGCGAGGCTCTTGGGTGTTCAGAACACCATACAAATGCTATTAGACACATAGTTAAAATAATTCTTTGGTAAATGTTAAATTCCTATTAGTAACACTTGCTAAACTTAAGTGCAAAGGAAAGGGCAAGGCTAATCTGAAAGGCAATGGAGAGCAGGGCTTAAAAGATTCCAACAGTTTGTTGGAAATGTCTGAGGGAGTGGTTAATATGACTAAAGAGTAACGTCTGTGGGTTGAGGATTTAGGTTGGGAGAGGGCTTTAGCTCGTGCTCTGCTCTGGAGCTTTCCCAAATGTCGATGGGAATTAAGAGAAAAAAGCCATTCAGAACAAGGCGTTTTTCAAAAAGCAATAAACAGAAAAATTGCAGTGTCTCTGTGATAGGTCTCTGCTTTTCTGCCAGCCTGGGGTGGTGGTTGTGTGTCTGCATGCTTGTCATCGTTTTCCTCTTTCTATCTCTTCACTTCTGGCTAAGCCTTCTCCCCTGCACCTTTTAACTTGAGTCTGTATCCTCACCATCTTGATTGCAGTTTCAGGTTGTTATCCCTACCCCACACCCTTCTGTCATCTCATGTTTTTTTACAGGTGACAGATCACCAATGAGTCACACCCAGGCTCTGCTTTTTGTTCACTTTGTGCTGTCTTTCACCTAAACTATTCACTTATTGCTTTTACGTTTTTGCCACCTGAAGGCTCAGCAGGGTTTATTGGTGGTTGAAGGGAATTCTAGGGTGAAAGCAGAAGTTATTCTTTAACTGCTACTTCTTCTCTAGTCCCAAACACCAACATCCTGGAAGGGCATTGGAGATGGATTTTAGGAAATTCTGCAAAGAAATGAGTGTCTTTTTGTCTGTGTGTCTGCCTTAGCTGTTTGACCAATTGCAACTGAATTTGACAGTGATAAAGGTCTTAGAGATATTACATTCCTATGAGTTTCATGAAAAATAGCTGGTTGAATGACTACAGAGTCCAAAATTAATCTCTCCCTTAGGGACTGTTGCATCTCTGTTTTTAGAAATCAGAGGACAGCAGGCATGAAAGTTACAGAAAACAGATCCTACATATCCCTTCCTTCCTGGTCAGTACTTGCCCATAATATTCTTCCAGCTTCTAGCAATTAGTGGTTTGGGGATCCTGAAGCCAGAGATGTTTAGAATTGTAGAATTGGTTTGGGTTGGAAAAGTCCTTTGAGATCATTGGGTCCAACCTTTAACCTACCACTGCCAAGTCCACTACTAAACCATGTCCCTAAGTGCCACATCTACACCTTTTAAATACCTCCAGGGATGGTGACTCCACCACTTCCCTGGGCAGCCTGTTGAAATGCCTGACAACTCTTCTGGTGAAGAAATTTTTCCTAAAATCTGATCTAAACCTTCCCTGGCACAGTTTAAGGCCATTTCCTCTCATCCTATTGCTTGCTGTGTGCGAGAAGAGACCAGTACCCACATGTTGATTATGTCTGCAGTAACACTCAATGAATTTGTCTCCCATACATTTTTAGCATCCACAGCATTCCTTGCTAGGGATTTCCACAGCTTAATAGTATCTTGTTTGTTTTAAGCCTACCACCCACAAGCTTTATTTTGTGATTCCTAATTGTCACAGTGGAAGCAGCATTGATCCCGATCTCCTTTCCCCATGGCACTCAGATACTTTTTCCATATTTAAAGTTTCCTAGCCTACCTAGTTGTTTGTTGTCTGAATATTTATCCTGTACACCATAAGAAGTGAAAATTATCAGATCAGAATCTTTCTTCATTTCCAGACTTTTTATACCCCCTTACACTTTCTTCCTAGGTATATACAAATCTATGAGTTGCCAAGCAAGGAGAATCAGCTGCAGTGATTCAAATGGCAAAGTCTATATTTGATGTGCACTGTGATTTTTACTTGCACTCAGGAGAAATCCTACCCTGGTCACACAAGCAATAGGTATAAGCACCAAAATGAGGGCTATGGTTTTTGGTTTCAGAGTACACACTGTAATCATCATGTGTTCAGTTCCTCAGGCACTTAACAGCCTGTGTGTGTTCTGCTCTACTCTTCTTTTTCCCAAAACTTAGGAGGGATTCCAAGCTTGTTAAATAACTGAATCTGCTGTTCAGCATAGGCTTGAGTTTTGGTCATCTGGCTGAAAACTAAGCAATCCTTATTAAACCAGCAACTGTCATCTTGTGCCACAAAAGACCAAATAATAGATGACAATCCATTCATCTTTCCTTCACCCTCAAGAAATCCAGTGTGTATGTTAACTACTGAAGATCTCTTATGTAGCAAAGAGGGGTCTGCAGGGCAGTGGAATGTCACGTGGAGCGAAAGCTTACATTGGACTGGTTTGTGCATATATTACTCTGGAGCAATGTTGGAGGACATGCACAAAGTGAGATCTCTTTCCACAACATCAATAAATGGCAAATCTCAATCTTCCTTTTGATAAACCCCTAAACAGGCTGCTCTAGTGGAATGTAGCTGGTTTAATCAAGGTAGGGGATAGACATGGCACAGAGGATCCAATTGTCTTCCTGGAGATGGAAGCAGATGGACTGCTAACGCTCCTAGGATGAGCCAGGACTGTACGATTCTGCCAGTCCAAAGGGAGAGAGTATACAGTACATCAGCCCCATTATTCCTGTTTCCAAGCCTTTTAATCTTGGATTTTCTGTGAATTTCTTCAAGTTCTGGTCAGTGGCTCGTTCTGTTGGCAGAATACACCTTCAGGCTCCTTGTTTCTTACTGTGTAGCAGTAATACCTCCCCTTGAGAAGATGCCCATGACTGTGCCTGTTAGCAGTTTCACAGTCTCATACACTTGCTGTGATACTGTGAAGATTTGAGACTGGGCTATTTCTGGGTTATCATCCTAGTGTCCCTTCTTCCTTACTTAATGATTCCTCTTTGTGCTGCATCCCTCATGTGTCTGCCAAGTAGAATTTGTTGCATTGACTTTCTTTCCAAAGCCTGTCCAGAAGGACAGCTTTCCTTCAACCAGGACACAGAAAGGGCCTGTGTCTCCAGAACCATCAATATTTTTCTTGAGATGATAAATGAACTGCCAATAAACTGAGGCAGCTGCTGATCTGGCCATTTGAGAAACAGCCCTTCAGACCCAATTTATCCGTGCTTGGTTTATTTATGTGTCTGGAAACTTTTGAGATGCAAAGAGAGGACTAACTACTTTAAAGCAGCCACTGAGCATTAGATGGTATATAGATAGATGTGCAGTGGGAGTTTATGGACTGATTCGGATACATTGGCTATTACTCTCCAACAAGAAAATAGCTTGAAATTCATCATACAGAACACCACAGAAAAGAAACAAAACTCTCAAAGCAAGACCTAAATTCTCATACGCACTATATCATTTGGCTTGTTTTTCTCTATCTCTTCAGGTCTTTCTTGCCTCTAATTCAGGTTTTTACATAATCTCTTAAATGTATGTTGTCAAGATTTTTCTAAGGAGATGAGGCATGGCTGATCCTGTTGTGCCTGGAGGGATGGGACCAGTGTATGTGCTTCAATGAATAAGCTTTGTAGGCAGACCAATCTGGTTTTGAACCAGCTGATACAGTTGGAAAAAGCAGTCTCTGTGTTTAGGATCCTTTTGCTGAGCCGTTGGTGTGTGTGTTTCATATACATTCACCCCAAAACTTCTGAGCCTACTTTTATTTTGTTCCATCAGAAAGAGTTCTCAGAGGCATTAAGTTTGGGCAAGTTTGAGGAGAACAGGCAGCTGAGCAAAGGAAAGAGGCTCAACTAATGCCTCTGCTGGGAGAATGGCTGGAGCCAGTTTAAATGTTATTACACACCAGAGAGTCTGTATGGGAGAGCTGCTGTGAAATGCTCCAGCACAGGGAGAATCTCAGCTGGCACACAATCCATACTGCTGGTGAAACCAGGGATGTAGGGCCTGCCGGGTCTCAGTAGTTGTGCTTTTAGTGAGACAATTACTTTCTATCCCGCAATAAGCCTGGCCTGATGTAGAGCCTGTGACTCAGGAGCACAATCTCCAGATCTTTGCTGGTAGCAGGGGGGACTTAAGCAAATCCAAGGCAGTAAAACCAGTGAGGACAAGCAGTCGGTGTGAACTCTTAGGAGGAGAGTGAAGGCCAGCAGCCTGGTCCCTATCTGCACCTCCCTGTAGTTATCTCCAGTGTAGGGCTGAGCCTAATGAAGCGATTTCCCCCTCCCCACCCTGTCTGCCTGCCTGCCTGGGCCAGCACCAGCAGCACGGCTCACGCTTGCCTGTAGTTAAAGTGCCCTCTTCTGGCACGAAACGTTTCATTCCTCAATGGCAGTCGATTGAAGAGAAGAGATGTTTTTCGGATGGTGGCTGAAATCAAGAACAAAGCAGGTTTTCTCTTCCTTCGGTTCCCCTCTGTCCCCGGCTGCCTTGGCAGTCAAGAGCAGTCAGAGAAGAAGCCTCCCTGTTGTATCAGCCTGTCTTAGTCAAAGCTTTTCTGCATGAGAGTGATAGGATGAGATTTTGTTTGCATCCGAGGTCATTAAATAAAGAGGTTTTTATTCTCTTTTGTCTTTTTTTCCCCTTTAGCTGGTGTAAAACTGTCTTGATTTACACCAGCTGAGAATGTGGTGGCCTTTTCCTGCTTATGTTTTCTGCTCTCTGTTGTATAAATTGTCTCTTGGCTATTCTTGACCTGTTGATGTCAATAGTTTTCACTGTGAATCCCAATGGGGTCTAGATTTGACCTCTATTGATTGCCAGGGAACGTTTGGTGATGAAATGTAGGGAGAGTATAACATGCAGCCGCTGACAGAGAAATTCCCATCCCAAGCACTCAGTTGGAAAAGGAAAGTTCCGATGCACTTGTTAATGTGAATTCAAGGTTAGCAGTACACAGCACAGCAACTGCATCTGTCTGCAGAGGGATTTAAAATCAGCCTTTAATAAGAAAAAGGAGTTTCCTGCACTGCTTTATCACATCAGTTACCATCAGAGGCCTTTGCATGTGCTTTGGATTTTTCTCTACATTTAAGGAGCATTTCAAGCTATAATTGATTATAGCTGAATTTGTGTTACAAAGTAGGGAACAGCAGGTCAGGACATTTATGCTATGAGACAAGACTAAGCCTGATTCCCATTTAGATCCTTTATAGCAGAAGGGTAGTGGTTTTTCCCCTGGTAACAAGCAGTGTCTTAGCTATTGAGTACAATGCTGTATTAATAATTCCGTACTTACTGTAGGCTTTCTGAATGCAAATCGCTCGCACGCAAGCTGGATTGGCATAAACCAGTTTAGGAAGCACACACACAATTTGTACTGCCCTCCACTGGGTTTAAGAGGAGTAAAAGGAGCTGGAGTCAGGACTGCCAGGTTTTGCAAAGTGCCGAGCTGGAAGTGAAAATCCAGCTTCTCCCTTCAAGGTGAAAAGGACGCAGGAGATGCTGGTGGTTTCAGTCTGCCTGAGGATGCATTTGCAGTGGTCTCTGCTCTGTTATATGCACTTTAAAACCGTCATGTGCTGACATGGTTTTTTCCTGGTCACTTCACTATTAGTTAAATAAGGTCTCATGACTGAAGTTCAGGAAATGTGGCTCCTAACAATGTGATTTTATTTAAACTCTCTGCCTGTGTTTCATCCCGCATTCCTTCTCAGACCCGAGTGCTTAGATGGCATTGAGGCAGAGATGGCCTCTGGCTGAGGATGAATACAGCACCCTCAAAGTGTTACCACACCAAACCAAGAAGTGGAGGGACAGATAAGATCACATGCCAAGAACTGAGGTGAGACAAGCTAAGAGTTTCCAAGCTAATGCAAGTTGAGATATTAAGGTAGTTCATGTGAGCAGACTTCATTGAAGATAATTAACAATATCCAAAATTTACCTTTTGACTTTCAAAGTGATTATCCCAAATATGATATGAGGATAAAGTGAACATAGCCATCTTCTAATATTTCACTTTAAGGCTGCTGCTCTGGATAGGAAAATATATATGAGTGTGCATACATTAGATATGCATATATACCAGAACTTTTCCTTTTTACTTTAGTATATTCTCAGCATTCATGATGGAACTGAATTATGACAGAGAGAAACTTGCAGGACTCTCTTTGTGTGGGAGAGCTCCAAGCCACCACTGCAGTGAACAAAGGTGCCCCTCTATCAGTCCTGCGCAGACAGCCCTGGAACTGGAGCAGCCTGGAGTAATGGTACTGAGAAGCTGGTGAGATAACAAGGCAAAGCAAAGTATAGCCTAACAGGATGACAGCGCAAAGCACCAAAAATAGGTGGCTTTTGTATGACTATAATAGCACCACCTGCTTTCAGAACGTTAGTCATCCCATAAATGTGTCCATTCCAGCGAATATCCTTGAGGGAGCTGACACAGAAATCCATAGAAACAAGGCACTGAGTCTGAGCAGAGAAAAGGGAGAAGAACAAGGACTTGCCAGACTGAAAGAAGCCTGCTGGTAGGGGAAGAGGAGCAGCCTGGAACTGTGTGCCTGCATGTGTGGGTGCGTATGGGGTAGCAGAGCAGTACGCAGGCTTCCCGAAGGGAAGAATTTGTTTCCTCCTCATCAAACCTCAGCCCCTGCTGCTTTCTTTGATTTTTCTCTAGCAGGCCAATCTAGGCACTCAGTGATGATAAATAACCCAGTGTTACAAGGTGACATGCACAGTGACACGGTAATATGGAGAGAAAGAGAAGAACCCAAAGGGAAAGAGTTTCTGTGCAGTTTGTTTACTTCCCAGGTGTGCTCTGCAGTGCAGGCAGTTTGGCAGCCCCATCCCACCAGCTCCTGCTTGCAGCCTGGTGGGGGACCTTAGGGGAGCCCGGCAAACCTCAAACCTTGTTAGAATAAACGGTCCCCCCAAAAGCTGTATTTTACCTGATGAGCTTTGTTTGCAGTGACCTTGGTAGAATGTTTCAGTCCTGTTTTGATTAAGGGACCTTGTGTTAAGGGGTAGCTCTGCGTGTCAGGATGCCTGCACAAGGACGTCAGCTCCATCACCAACTCCTTGCCTGGCCTCAGGTAACTTGCAGTGTTCCTCCCTGCTTTCCCGATTAGCAGGCTTTCAGCTCTGGGATCCCAACAGGGTTTTTAACACTGCATTTGCGTGCAGTTTCCTGGATTTTGTCAGGCAAACTGAGAGCAGAGGTGGTGGTGTGCAGACACGCACAGCACATCAGCAGGGCTGAGCCTTCAGCTTCACTGGGCAGGATGCTGCTGCTTGGGCTAACAGAACAGCAACTTGTCATTCTCTGTTGGACCAACACAAGGAAAGAGGTATGTTTTGCTGAAGGGTTTCCTGCCCATTTGCTGGTGACTTAGGGATGTTAAGACTTGGTGATCTGAATTCTGTCTGTGGCTCTGTAAAGAGTTTGCAGACTCGGTGGCTGTCCTTTCCTCTCCCAGCCTTTTCTTGGATGAAAACACAGGACAGGAGAAATGGCATTGTCTAGACAGTGACACGGAGCTAGGACACAGTCTGGTGAGACGAAAGGAGAATGGAACAGGCACACAGAGCAAAGTGATTTGCCTAAACCCGCACAACCAGATCTGACTCCTTCACTCTCCCTCCTGTGGCTTCTCCTTAGGAGATGAAGTTGATTGAAATTGCCCTTTTACTGATTACCATTTTAATAATCTAACCAGTAATGTCAGAAATCCAGCATGAAGGGTGTTTGTAATTTGCATTTCTGTCAGGTGGGCACCAAAACTGGACTAGCTGGGTTCTCTTTTTACTTGTATTTGGGTTTGTGTTCTTGTCATCCAGATATAGAATAGTGTTACTGCTGCAGCTGCATTCTCACATGACAAGTGAATATTCTTATTACAAAGAAGTGAAAATTAAAAACAAAAACAACCCTCACTCCCCTCCCCCCCCCAAAAAAAAAAGTAAATATTCAAAAATAAATCTTAGGAGAAATCTCTTTGTGTATCCGTGCACGCTTCATCTCCTTGGCAATTGTCAGCCTCTGTAAAATTCCTGTTTTCTGAGTGTGGGATGGAAAATACTACATCCTGCTTTGACATTTCTGTCTCCTCACAGCCCCCTTTGCCTGTTCTCAGTTGCTTCTCATGCCACAGCTGACTGCTCTTCAGTGCTGATAGGGAATCTGCCTTGGAGTGTTACATGCACTTAACTGACCACCGAGTTCCATCCAGGTTTTAAATAGGTGACAAATAACCCAGCTTCCTGCCCCAGGGTTCTGGTTCTTGATGGGTTTTCTCACAGGCCTTCAGCATGCAAGTAGAGAATACCTGCAAGGAAAAGGGACTAAACCCATCTCTGCTCTTTTTGCTGAGAGCCAAATGGACCAGTGGCTGGACTGCAAGAAGAAAGGATATTCCTGTTCCCTGCTCATTTGGCTGACAGCGTAATCACTCAATAATAAATCTTCATTGGAAACTTAGATGAAAATGGAAGAGGAACAAGAGTGCTTTCAGAGAAGAAGCTGGGAGTGGGCTTGTGTCTCTGTGGAAGCCCAGCCCCAGAGGGGGAGCAAAAGGGCTACAGAACCTTCTGGGTGCAAAATGGCCCTTAGTGGCCATCACTGTCCCTGACAGCTTGTCCCCCTTGGCCCTGGCCTGTGCCCTCTCTTCTCTGAAGCCCTGGCTTCAAGGAGCAGGGGTTGTGTGTTGGCCCTGTAGTGGTTTTAATATGCACCTGAGCGGCATGCATAGGGGCCTGAATAGGGCCAGGGACAAACCTGAGAGATCTAGAGCAGCTGCCTGTGCTAGCTCTTTAGCCCTTCAGGAGCTAGTGCTTTCCCACAGCCCCATGAGCAAACAAGGACAGAAAAAGGCCACCCCAGAGCAGAAACATTTTATTTCCCCTCTTGGACCTGCCAATTAAGCCTGTCAGGAGCAAGGAATCCACACTGGGCACATCAACACAAAGCTAGCTGAGGAGGGACGGTGTTTGAGGGAGGCAGCACAGAGATCTAATCACCTCCCCATGTCCCTGGAAGAGCTGAGCTGTGGCACAGGGACAGTGGGAGGGAGTTCGCAAACACTTCCACGCTTCAGAAACCACTGCAGGGTAGAGGCGCTGCGGACCAGCTCCTGGTGTGAGTCTGTCTCCAAGCTATCCATCCCTTTGTAAACAGCACTGTTCCTGCCCCCGTGTTGCTGCATTATCCATGATGGTTTTGCAGTGTGCTTAGGGAGTTGAAGGAGATGAAGGAGACAGCAAATGCTTTCCCCTCTCACAGAGCTCCCCATCCAGGACTCATCTTGCTCCCAATCTGCATCAGTGCTTGAGTCGGAGTGTTTTCCCCACAGCATTAGGCGAGCTGATTGTTTCTGCCTTTGTTCCAGGTAGTGGAAAGTTTTAAGCTGGACTGAAAATCAGGGTAACGGGATGAGCTGGGTGAAGCATGGGTCACACAGGTTGTATTTTGTTTGTTCCCCTTTGACAAGTGCATTAGATGATGTGTAGAGAGCTGTGTCAAGCCGAGATACTGGACAAAGCAGGGCATTAGGCTTGTTGTCACCCAAAGGGAGACCTGGTCCATTCACTGTGAGAATGAAGAAGAACTGAGTACACTGGGGCTATTTGGCATCTTGGATACAAGTTTGTTGGAGTAAGTTGGCTAGTTTCCTGCAGCACCAGCCTGCTGTGCTTCTATCAGAATCATCCAAGTGACACCAAAGATGAAATCTGTCCCACAGTCACCTCTGTAGCCTTTGGATCAATGAAGCACACTGAGCCAAAGCAGAGAGGCAGGCACGGTGTTTAATTAGCATTGCTTTTATGCCTTGTTGCAGAAAGCAGCTCTTCTTCCCACTTGTTACTTTCTTTGGGAATAAAATCAGGTGTTATCCCATCTGCTGTGGGACCTTCTGAATGGCAGAATGGTCCTGCATGTGTTTACGGGTGAGCTCAGATCAGCCCTACAAACCCCCTTGCCTCCCTGGGCTCTCACCTCATCGCACATACTTCAATGCTCCCTAATCCTCAGTTTTAATGGCTTTTCTAGTGCTTCTTGGACACCGGTGAGCTGTAAGGGGGTGAAACGCAGTACTTTCCCAGCCTAGGCAGCAAAAGATTGCATGGCTTAGGCTATGAAGAGGAGCACAAATGGAAGAAGAGAGACCGGTCCAGAGTGGCGTGATACAGAGTTAATGTTCTGACTCTCAGGCCATGAAATCGATCTTCCAGGTGAATTTGTGGTCTCTTAAATTCATTTTGGGCACAACACGCATCTCAAATGGAACTGGCTGCAGCTCTTGACGTTAGTGAATGCTTTCTTCCCTTGAAAAGAACACAGCTTGGATTTCATCTTGCTTTTACACCTTCACTTCTCCTTGTAAGGCTCATTGTCACCAGCGGGTCTGGTGTCATCCAACTGCGGCAGTGAGACCAACACTCTGTGCTGCAGAAATTCCCAGAGCACAACACTCGGCAGCTGCCAAAGCTTTCTGCTGGCACCTGCTCAAGGCAAGAGAGGGAGAGAAATATCACTTTGTCTGCCTCCCTTCATTGCTACCCACCAGGAAACCAGCACAGACAGCACTTTGCTCCTCTGCTTGAGAGACGTGCAGGTTAGGTGAGCAAGGCAGACACCTCAAGCCTTTTTTGGCCTTTTTAACAACCTATGTTCCCTTTGCCCCATCCCACTTTCTCTGCAGCCGGATGCTGCTGCCTCATCTCACTGCTCTCTAGAAGGCTGGCACAGAATAGCAGTTTGCTGTGCTTTTTTTCTGCTGATTCCCACCTGCCAAAGTAGCTCCTTTAAATGGCATGAGTCTAATTATTTTGGGCATGAGAGCTGGTGATGGCTGCATTTGGGCAAACAGCAAAAAGGATACTTTCAGCAAGGCAGCTCTGAGGAAGAGCAGACAATTCTGATGGCTGGGGGTACAACTTTCACCAACTTTCTCCACCCAGATTCCCTCCCTTCTGACTCACGGGTGGCTGCTGTCCTTTCTTTTCATATAAATTGAGGCGGTAAAAAATGTACCAGATCCCTTTTTTGGAAGAAATTCTGCAAGTTGAGAATGTCAGCTCTTGTGCCTCTCACCGCTCCAGCTAGCTCAGGTCTCAGCAGTGGAGCAACCAGTTTGAATGACAAGAGTTCAGCTATTATAAGGTGTGCATTTGGGAGAAAGAGTGAAATCAGTGCTTGTAACAGCTCTGCAATGAACAGTACAAAACTGGTTCCAGGTACAGAAAAGGTCCAGTGAAAATGTTTTGCTGATCCTTGCCTGTCTGGAGCTATCTGGGGCCTTTCTCTGGAACTGCCAACAACGGGTGGATGTGTTTCTGTGTGTCTAGTGATGATTTGGTGGGTGTTGTGCTAGCTTGTGGACCTCGCATGGGCACAGTGTGTGCATAGCTCCCTGTCAGCAAGGTTATCCTTTCCTCAGTCCTCCAACAAGCAGCAGAAGCAGGATAGTATCCAGCCTGAAAAGCTGGCCATTGATGCTTTCCCCTTCCCTCTTGCAGGAGCAAATTCCCAGGATGACCTGAGAAAGTCATCAAGACCCATATGCAGTAAGCAGTGCAGGTTCTTGTCTACTGTCTTCCCTTAAAGCTGTTGGGTTTCTCCTCTCCTCATTGCCCTGATGCTCACCTCACATTCTTCCCTGGTCTGCAGTCTAAATTGTGTTTCCAAGATCTGCCTCTGCCACGTCCTCTCTTTTGAAAGTTGTAAAGCTCTTAATATCCTTGATTTTTGGCAGAAAGGAGTTCCACAGGTCACCAGTGCATACAAGGAATCGAGCCCTCCATACAAAGTCTAGACCTGCCTGGCCTAACCTCTCTATAGCAATACTATACACTTTGGCAAAGCTTTAGCTTCACTGAACAGATATAAAACTGATTTAAAGTGGGAGGTGTATAACTACATCACCACAAATGGCTTTAAAATGCCTAGATGTAGTATGAAGAAATATTTTGTTGTACTTATTTTGAATTGTGTTAGGGAAAAGATCTTTCCCTCCTAGGGAAAGTGGTAGAGATGGTATACAAATGGGAAATAAATATTCTTTTCCAGTGCAAAGAATGTAGCCACACCAGGCAGCTGGTGTGCAGCAGAAAATCCAGGCAACAAAACTACCCAAACTTGTTTTCATGTCCCAGTAGGATGAAATGCACAAAAACACAATAAAAGGAATAAAGATTCAGCAGTTAAGAGCGAATCAGGTAAAAAAATGAAATCTTTCTTTCTGGTGCTATTTGCAGCACAAGGCAGAATACATGGAGGTTAATTATATTTCAAAATCAGTGCTCTTCAGGGATGGGCCAGTTTATTAGGAGAGGCTGGTATTGGTAAAGACAGATTTTCTATGCATCAAACCAGTTCATATGAGGCTCAAGACTTGGCTGGTCTGACCTCAGGCAACACTATGCACTTTGATAAAGCTTTTAGTGGCAATAAAGTTTTACTGAATAGTACTAAAGATGAATCAAACTGGGAGACATAAGGCAAAGGAAACTGAAGTATTCACCCAGTTTCTGCAACCAGGGCGTCAAGAACTTTCTGATACAGAACATGCATCAGGCCATCATCTTTAATAGCCACTGATCTATTTGCAATTCCCAATTTAGTATCCAAATATCAGTCACAGTGGTGGTTCAAAGATTAAGAACCTGTAAAGAACATAAAAATGTAAGAAGATACAATAGCTTAAAAGGAAATAAAGGACAAGTTGGTTTTTTTTTCCCTGAGCTCATGCTGTAAGAGAGGGGCAAGAAATTAATCTACAAACAGTAAAAAGAACACTATTCCTTGACCAGTCATGTCTTGACCTCATATGGAGAGCTTACTCAGTAAGAGGAGCACTGAAGATTTGGAGGGCAAGTCTACTCTGCTTCCTCCAGTCCTGTACTGGTAATACAGCATTGCTACCCCTCCCCAGATTCAGAATGCCACTGGATGTATGGAACTGACATTGCATTCACTGCCCAAACACTGATGTTCTAGCACAGGGCAAGTGTCCCCCAGTCTTGGACTACAGCTTTGTGGAGGGATTTTCCAGGTTCTATGTGCCTGCTGTAAAGGAATGTGCATCCCCTTGTGACTAAATGGGTGATGCTGGGTCAAGAAAAAGTTGAGTGATTTGCAAAATGCTAAACATCATTTTTTTTGAGTTTACATTTGCAAATGACTGGGATCTACTTTAGACAGGATAACGTGGAGAAGTACATACTCTATGATAAACTTGTTAATGTTACTCTGAGAATGGTAAATTAGGATGTTAAAACTTGTTGGTTAATTAATGGTAAAGTACAATGCCTGCCATTCATCATTCCTTTTTTTTCTGGTGTGGGCTTGCTTGTTGCTTTCTAATTGAATTGTACTTGGAAAATACAATCTCTTTTGGATGTCTAGCAGGCTGAGGCACGCTTGTGTGCAAATCCTCTTACTTGCTTTGTAAACTTTGGAGAGTAGAAACCTCTGACAATGGAAAGGGAAGATTTGTACCATTCTGCAGGTCCTATGGTCCAGAGGTATTTATTTTAGGGTAAGGAACATAATGCTTTCTTGGTTGTTATGCTAAAGGAGATGACCTTCGTAAAAAGGTTGAAAATGGAATTCAGCTACACAATCATAACACCTTGACAATGCTGCAAGCATTTAACTTGGATTAGCTAATATAATACTCTAACACATAGTCTGTGATTGAAAGACTACCCTAAAAAAGGGGCAGGCAAGACATTCTCACTGCACAGATAGTGTTCTGTGTATTCTTGGGCTGATGCAATATGCATTGAAGTCAGTAGCAAAATTGCTATGAACTGAACAGTGAAAGATCAAACCTTTGTGAAGACTAGGTCCAAAATCTATACTGACTAAACCTGCTTTTTATTGTCCCTGAAAGTTGTATAAGCTCAGGGAAGAAGCTAGGAGTGGTTCTGAATTCCCTTTTTTGTCCATTTTGTGATTGCTTGCTCTGAACTCAGAGGAAAACAATGAAACATGTTTCCTTGACTACAGCACTTGTGATGTCATCTGTGTTGTAGTTTTCATTCCCTCCCCTTTAGGTTCCTTTCTAAACTCATCCTCATCTGCTCTCCCTTTGTAGCCTATAGTAATCCTATAGGTTTTCCTGCTGCTCATTTCATTATTACAGCATGTATTACTTTTTTGTATCTAGGCCAGTCACTTCTCACACCCTGTGTGGTATATTTGCCAAAGCATTGTGCAGTCTGGTTTTAATGTCTGAATTGAACAATAGTATTCCAAGGGGTTACCTTCTATGGCTTTTTATGAAGACGGAGGGCAGTCCAGGAAGTTTTGGTTTTAAAAGAAGTTGATTCTGCTTCCTGTTCAATTTTAGACTTATTACCTCTAGCCTTGCCCTGTGTTGCACTGTGATCATTTGGCTATGCTGAAGTGGACAGCGTTAGAACTACTACTAGTGTGCAATACTACTTCTGCAAAATTATCTTCTTGCTCAGCTTTCAGGTCCTTGATTGTTTGGAAGAAGCCATTCTTGCACACATTTGGGTATGAGGCGTTGGAATCAATCTTGAGGTAATGGCCAATTTTCCCTAAAAATACTTTATCTCAAAGGCTTGGTTTTCATTTTGGAGGTTGTCACATTTATGCTCCCAGACTGCAAGTCTAACATAGGACTGAAATTTGTAAGCAACCTAGAAAGCAGTCCTTACCAGAAGTAAAGCACAAGTAGCCCTATCCACTTTCCATCTGCCTCAGACAAAGGTTACTGCATTCACCTATACCAAGGTCTTGCCTATGCTCAGGCTTTGCAGAGTATTAGCTATGCAGGTTTTTTGCTGGCTAAAGGCTTTGCTGTACAGATGTAATAATAGATGCAGGTCCATTTTGCTGCTTTTATGGGGTTATCTTTAAGTAACCTTAATGTTGTTGCTTTCCTTTTTTTGTTCACCTTGATTCCTTTCTCAGCTTAAAAATCAATTACATGGCTGTGCCACCTGGCCTTTGTGAGAAAAGGCTGCTGTCTTCCTGCTGTAGCCATTTTAGCTTCCCCTTGCTGAAGTCCAAGGCAATTCCCATTTTGTCCTGGAATCTTGTAAATAAATTGTATTGCTTTTGCATTTGTCAACATTAAGAGTTATTTGCAGCACCTTGTCCAAATTACCCAGCAAAGCTAAGGACTGTAGAGTTTCTTTGCTTGCCTTTTTTCTTTCCTGTCCATGTCCACTTCCCCAATTCTGTGTTGTCAGCAGGCTTAATCAGTTTGTAGTCAGCTTCTCGAAGCCATTTATATAAATTAGGCTTTGCAGGGGTTCCAAGGATCGTGTGGCGATGAACATTACTTTGCATTTGTTGACTTTAATTTTCTTTTTGCCGTATGTTGACCTAGTTCTAGAGTAGATCTAAATTGTTGGATACTTCTTGGCTGCTTTTCTCATGTCCATTATATGGCCCCAATGGCAACTGCAGGAACTCTGAAAACGACCTCACTTGAAGTCATTTATGCAACCTAAATCTGGAGCAGGAAGGGGCATATTCACTGACCTAATTCAGTGGGTCTCATCATTTAGGTCTGTTAATTAACAATGACTATATTTTGCTGCTCTGTAGCTTGATCAGTATCTGTTCTCATTTGCCACGCTAACTCCTTGCAAAAATTCTGCTGAATTTGCAGCTTTCCATGGAGTATTTAGCCAAGCTGTCTAAATAAGCCACAATAAATTGTATGATGTATACCTTACTCTTTGATTTACTCCCCTCTCTTTCCAAGCCAAAGAATCTTTTAAAACCTTTTGTCATCACTTCTCAACCTCAAAAAATTAAAGCACTTGGATAGAGATCAGAAGCCTGTACTTGTCTTCAAGCTACTTACAGTGACTTGGTAGTAGCAAGAAATACTTTACACTACACTCTCTAGGATCCCATGTGCAGTTACATTGCTGAAGATCAGATCCCCTGGGATGGTAGTAGCTTATGCCACCCATAATCTCTGGGCCCTCTGTAAGCCTCTCGTGACTGGGAAGTACTCAAAATCCCTCCTTATCTGATCTCTGAATGGATTCAAGAGGGCTACAGGGAACTTGTCACAAACTAACCTCTGTCTTTCACATCCCTGCCCAAAAGGAGAAAGATGATCATTAAAACCATTTCTTTTAGGGCTCATTTATCCTGCTGTTTGCAGCACGTGCTGTGGTGCTTATGAGCGCTCCAAGGCTGTGTCTAGCAGAGCTCTGAGGGGAGAGAACATCATGGATGTGCCCCTAGATCTGCTGTAAATTCGACTGAGTTGATCATGTCATCTTTTTTTTTTACAGCTTTTCCAGGACTTTTAATGCTTTAATTTAATAAGAATGGACTGGTCCCATGCTCTCAGCTTCAGGGCCTTTACTCACTATCAGTTTGGAGCAGCTGCATTTATTTGCTGCTGGGTTTAGGGGAGAGAAAACCCGTCTTGGAGCTCTCCATGGTATTGAATTTTTCCATGTGAATTGTATCTGAGGGCACTGTTCGGCCAAGTCATTTTAAGGACAGCACGCTGAAATTGGATCTGTTTTTAGCATGTAGATACTGCAGCATCCCTGCCTCCTTGTTCCAGCTGTTGAGTGAGCAGGAGACTGGAGCAAGTGAGATTCTTGCTTTTTGACAGAGACACCATTTCCTAGCCCATGGATTCCACAGCATTCTCCTATTGTTTGCCAGCCTGCCATATCTCCAGTAAGGATTTGTAATCTGTACACAGCTCAAGTAAAGGAAAGTAAGAGAGCTGTAGGTCTTGTTTTGCTGCAGTGTCAGAATACACACAGTGGGATTATGACTTTGTCCATCCAGCGCCTGAAAACAAGAATCCTATATGTATTCTTCCAGGCAAAATAGTTCACAGAGGTTTATTGGCTTCTCCAGGCCACCCCTAGATAGGAAAGGCAGAAAGCCTGCCCTCCTCCTATGCCCCCTGAAACTGGGTTTCCAGTGAGACGATCAGCTTGTTTCATTTCTCCAGGGAAAGGACAGCCAGGGCTTTATTTCAATACATCAGGAGCCTCTTGAAAAGGTGAGGCCCTTTCTGTTAGCGCTGTAGTGGAAGCGAAGTCTAAAGAGAAGAAATGTGACCATTTCAGGGGCACAAAGTCATCATATTTCTGCTGTTACATTCTGGGAACAAAAATAGCAGGGACAGGTCCCAGCTGCCGGCCACAGTGTGTTTGAAAAGGTTATCAAGACATTATAGCATGTAAACAGCAGAGCTATTAGCTCTGAGCTGTGAAAAGTTTCTAACCTTCACCACGAAAACCTTAAATTATTTTTGAAGTGTTAATGAAAGTCAGCTCTCCAAAGATGGATGTGGAGCATGGAATTGCATTAGACAAATGGCAGTAACATTTTAATAGCTATTGCTTTGAAAGCCCCCCTCGGAGAGGATTCAAGAGAGTTGGAGACCAGGCACTTTCATGAGCCTCTTTATTAGGGGGGTAAACAATGCGTGGTTTATGCTGAGCTATTTAGAAAAGCACAGGGACATCCTTGTTATGCTTAGCATGTGTTTGGGGCTCTGTTATTACCTCCTTTGAAATCATGGAAGTGTTTAGTGGCTCAAGGATGTTTAACATGGCTTTAAAGCTAGCATCACTCACTCAGCTCAGGTGTGGACCAAAGGAGCTGAGTCTGGCCCCGGGGGGTGTTGATATGTAGGTGTAGGCAGCCCTGTTCTGGAGCTGTCTCTGAGGTGGCTGCCTCTGGGCCACAGCCACACTCAGAGTCTGTGTGCCATCCAGGCAAGGTAGCAAGCTTCCACCCCGTTCGCTGAGGTCAGAGTTGCTCCTGTGTCTTTATTTTCTGTGTACATGCCACTGCACAGACATGAAAGATACACACTAGTGCAGGGTACTTACCTATGTATATGTACATGTCTTTTGTGCAATTGTATATCATTCAATTGCTTAATTGCTAATTAGCTCTAATAGGCACTCAGAGAGAAAGGCTTCACAGGGTGTGCCCTTCATCCTCACGTGCATGTCTTAGGTGCCCCCTTTCCACTGCACATGCAGCCAGACTTTACCACTACTTCATTGCCCCCGGTCTACCTCAAACAGCACAAAATGCTGTGTAAATCACAGGTATTTAGCGATGGGAGAGGTGAGCCTCCAAAGATCAAGGTGTCTTGATCTGTAACAGTGATTCTCTCCCACCCTCAGTCATTGCTTCACTGCATATAGTTTTACAATTTAGTTTCTATTAGGAAAGATGAATCTTGCTGAGGCCTTTTGATCTCATGATGAACTGTTACAAATGTTCATTTGGGACACGGGGCTAAAGTGAGTACATAATGCTCTGCAGGATTTGAGGACCCGCTAATGTTTCATGTTAGAAAAAGGTCAAGAAAAGAGGTAAACATGCAGACTGTGGCTGTATTTAAACACTGGGTTATCTACGAGCAGAGACAGACTTTAGATAGAACCCCTGCACTGAACAGCACCAAGGCTTCATGAGGTTCTCATTTCATCCTTTGGGCCCCTCTGAGATCAATTTGATGCTTTTGCTTCCCTCACACATTTTTTCAGGTAGAGCCAATTTTATATAAAAGACTTGTCTTTCTTTCAGTCACTTTTTATTGTCAGGTCAGATATTTCCCCTCTCCTCCCCTTTTTGCGACAGGGGGAAAAAACAACACTTTCACTAGCTCCATAACCATTTCATGCATAATAACATCTTAGGCTTTTATTACTCTGTTGAGACAAAGCAGGCTCTGATGAATTTCAATTCAGCACAGAATCGACCATGCTACAGTATCTAGTCATACAGAGAAGAAAACCTCTCTCCAATTCTGGAACAGGTTGAAAGACCAGCAACTGTGATCATAATACCAGGGTCAATAAAGCTTAAAGCTCTGTCTGGCTTCCCCACTAAGAAAGGTGAAACAGAATCTTCCAGCCCCCCACAAATCAATTTTAAAGCCATTGCACAGTGATGACGTTCATCCGCATTTTCATTGCATGCAACATGGACGCGTTTTTGTGCTGAGTGTGTTCAGTTAAAGGGACCCTGGCAACCCAGGCAGGTTTTGTAAATGAGTTAATTTCTGGCCCTGCAACTTCTCCTAATTCCTGCCTTAATGTTTTTCAACTTTTACAGTTACGTTTTCCCCTTAATTTATTTCTTTTTTAATTCTCTCTTCTGTTTCCCTGTGCGTGCAGGAAAACCTCAAAGTAAAGGGAATGCACCAGTGAACCTGGAATCCAGCATTGCCAGGTGTATCTGGGGGTCTTTTGAGTCTTTTCTGAGTCTATTTTTAGTTCTGCATACAGTTGCATTATTAAGCTTTTCTCTCCAACTGTGAAGCCTACAATTGCATTTTTAAATGAATGCTGGGGAAAGCTCAAATAATCCTATAGCTCCCAGAGCCTAGGCTTTCACAGAAAATACTGTAGACCTGAGAAAACCTGCTATTCTTTGTAAGCTGTGTAGCCTGGGAGAAAGGGGAGATGGATGAGGGTGGCAGCTCTCTCTTTGTGTGTTCTGGTTAACAGTTATCAGGTCACACAGGGGGAAAGTGGTACCCATATGGTCCTCTTGCAAGGCCACAGTAGCTCAGGCAATAAGGCAAAGAGAGGGGAAGGGACACTGATTTAGGAACCTCATTCATATTTTCCATGTACTACTTAAGCAAAACATAAATGAATTTTCTTCTCAAGGTAACCCCTCTGAGTTCTTGCATGTGAGTGCAGGAAGAGATACTTTGCTGATTCACTGTATGGTGCAGTTCTTATCCAGAGTAAGATAAGAAAACCAGCTGGGTAAAGCTGTCTTGGACTTCAGGTTTCTCTTTGCAGAGGAGTTGATTATCCAGTTCTTTTCTGTTCTATCTTCGAGCAGTATTTGGCTGTGATGGATGTTTTTGCATCTTTGCTGACCCCTCATGTACTCATGCTGTGCAGGTGCATTTTCCTTCTCTGCAGAAGGACAAGTTTGCTAATGTAGCTCTGTGAAGTCAGATATTACACAGGATAGAGGGAGCCTGCTTTGATCAGCCAGGCATTAAACTTACATCCAGGCTAAGCAAAACCCTCCCCGTATTATTTTTCTTGGAATTTGAAGTTAAGGTAACATCCTTCAAAATAAAGTGGCATGGGAAACCTTTGTGAAAGTGACTCAGCCAGCCAACAGCAGGAGCTCTGAATTTGAATTGCCTGGAAAGACTCCTACAGCTACTTGGAGTATCGCATAAGCTTCCAAGGAGAAAGATTTTGGGGAAATTCAATGGAGGCTTCACATTTTTAGACAGCAGCTGAATAGGAACCATATGCTTAAGACACTTTATATACTTACTTTTAGCCTTTTCTTGTGAAATGTAACCATGGATAGCATGGGATGAGTTCTCCTCCTCACCAATAGTTACGTAAAGAATTTTCTGCCCATTGGCCCTCTCATGAGAGTTGCTTAATGTAATTCTGGAAATGTCACAGCACACTTCTGAGATGGGGATGATGCTTATTACTGTACTTAAAATAAGTGAACTGAGGCAAAAGATGGGGGAAGGCTTTCAGAAGCATTTAAAGTGCAGAAAAGTTTTTCCCAAGACTCTGTAAAACACCAAAGGTTTGAACCCTTTTTAATTCCAGCAATGTCCTAGGAGTTCTGATTGCACCTTTGCTCTTTGTGGAGGTTTTAGCTCTGTTTGCACATCTGGCCTGAAAGAATCTGGCTCAGCATTTTAGGTCAAAAACACCTGTGGGGGCAACCCAGACATACAAGTCATGTATCTGTTGCTTTCAAGTATTGTGTAGGCACTGGCAGCCTTTTCCTTACTTATTCTGTGCCATGCGAAGGGAAGGCAGCAGGACAGAAGGTTAGCTGTTCCTCCCCATCTTTCTTTCAGTCAAGGACTTTGGCTATGTGGCACCAGGACGATTTGAGGCCCTCAGACCCTGAATTCCCTCTGTTGCAGAGAAAAGTTGCTGTACATAGGGCAAATACTTGATTCAGAGCCTTGTGCAGGCACGTTGTCAGCTCAAATTGAGCTGAGTGCTTCAGCTGATGAGGATTTGGCCCCACCATGTCTTCTTCTTGTGCATTATTTCATGGTTGCTGTTTGGAGTGGGGAGAGAAAGAGATTTTAAGAAATTAAATTAAAACAATAATAAAATTACACAGAAGTTGCCTGGGGGGTTTAAATATCCTGCTTTTGGCAATATAGCTTCATTCTTTGTATAATCCTTGCTTTACAGCTTTTTCAAGGGGTAAAATCTTTCCCTCAGGATAAATTTTCCACCCTACTTGTATCCAAACCTCTTGACTCTATTGACATTCATGTCTTCAATTGAAGCCCAAATTACAGTGGCATAAGCCTCCATTTAGTGATGGTGAAGCAGAAAAGGCTTTGGGATTTGGTTTAGCATAGCTGAAACATATCAAACCTTCTCCCAGCCGATTAGTTCTGGAGCTCCTCAGGAGAACACGGTTTCTTAAGGAATATTTACATCACTGTGTTTTTATTAATTGCAGAAATGATCCCCCCACTTCCTTTTATGTTTTTTTTTTTTTTCTTTATTTCTTTTTTTCTATTTGTGGTTGTTCTTTTTTTTTAGTTTTATCCTTGGCAAGTGCCTTACTTTTCTTCCTTCATCTTCTGACGTCAGTACGGATGCGCAAAGTGCAAAGTCACTTTGCTAAATATGAAACACAATTGGATGTTTTCAGGCTTGGGAATTCTTGAGGAAAAAAATAAAAAAGATGGGGAAAGAATGAGAATGAAGGAATTATTCTGATTAAGCCAAAGGATGCTTCACTCCTGAACTTGAAGTGCATGCTTTTAGCACGGCCTGGCCTCCACACCGGACAACCCAACACTACAACACTCATAGAGGTTTGTTGATTTCAACTTGTTCATTGAACCACTTTAGTGAACTCCCAAGACAGTTCGCTCCTCCCAGTTGTTTTGTTGGAGTCAGATATGCCTGCGCTGACTGACTTGCATCAGGCTGAGGAATCAGAGGCATAGTTGGTATTTCAGGTCAAAGTGTAGCCACAAATCTGTGCCACATCCTACAGCTCTTTGGAGGAACAGCCTGTGCTTAGCAGCACTTCCTGACCCCCATCTCTTTCCTTTGGATCACTAGGTAAAACCAGCATGTATTAGACTCATTAAAGTATTAATATTTAACAGTATTTTATCTGGAATCAAAATCACCACTGGGCTGTAGGGTTTTCTTCCTCTGTGTGCAATAAATTATCATCAACCTCTTTATTTTGTTTCTGTTCCCATAGTGAGATGGGAACATCATGAAAACAAATTCAAAAGCTTTGGTTTATTTTTATTTCATATGCTAGGGACTTGCTTCTGAAAGGCAGAGTGTCAATGCAGTGGGGGATCCCAAATGCAATCAGAAAGCCTCACTGAGTCCAGGAGGGGGTGTGCTTACGAGCCACCGTAATCCTGAGGAAGCCTAGAGTGTTCCAGATATTATAGCAGCACTTGATGTGTCTGCGTCTGCTGCTCTCCATGGATAGCAAGTACAGCAGAGCAGAAATTGCCCTGGAAAGTAATTATTAAATGGTTTCTGCTGATCCATCTGATCAGCACTGTTTACTCTAAGCCAGTCATGGTGGAAGGACTAACTCAGGGTCTTCCTCTGCCAGTGGTTAATTCTCATGTCAAGCAGATAAGAGAGTCATTGGAATTATGGTGTCCTGCCCACCCTTTGCATGGTTGCCTTTGGACCATCTGTCTGGATGTGTCTGTCAGTGCAAAGCCTGCTTTACTGTCCAGCAGCGTAAGCAGCCATCCTCCTTGAATCCAATCCCCTGCTGTTGCAGACAACCCAGATATTTTGGGGGCCCTTTCTCTAATCTAGGCAGCCTCACCCAGCTCAGAACTGTTCATTTTCATGCTGTCCATCCACCATTACTGTGTGTATCCATCCAAGTTGTTTCACCTCGTCTTCCCAGAAGTTCTTCTTATACACAGTGCATATGGGAAGAATTTCATTGCCCAGTGAATAAGCACATTGCCTGTTTGAAATCTGGAACCTGTCCTGGAGATTAAAAAGACTGTGTACCTTCCCCTCTTTTTGGCAAGGGCAACTGTGATCTTTGTTTTAAACAGTTTTTCTAGCTGGCAGCAAAAGCACTGAGCTGTCTGTCTAGCCATCACTCCAAGTATGATTAAATTAATATTAGCTCTGAGAAATGGGTAATTATTTTCCCTGTTTATTTGGTTGCACCTATAATTATTACTTTACCTGGTGGGAGCCATAAACTGTTGTAATTATGCTTCGTTAAAATGCTGATTAATAACGGCTTGCTTCTGAAAGGTGTGCTGTGGGACCTACTTTTCCCTGGCTAGGCTTATTAATTGTAATGTAGATCTATGTACCTATCTATTAACTGTGCTCTAATATACATAGAAATGATGCTAAGATTATATTTCAGCACCTGCCTTAGACTCACTAACACTAGGAAGTCCAGGCCTCAAGATATTTTTTCTTGCTATGAACCTATTGCACATTTTCAAACACATCAAGAAAGGACAAGGTAATGTGCCCTACATAAAACGTACTTACGAGTTCCTATATGTTCCTCAATTTTAGGCTGCTTTAGAAAGGAAGGCCAATATTCTTTCCATTTTATACATCAGAAACATACCATGTATCTTGAGTATATGTGTTTGTTTATGAGCACGGGCTTTGTCATGGTTTAGTCAGCCAAACAGCAGGAGTGCACCTTACTGCTCAATCTTCAGTAAGGCTGCGAAGCAGGATTCCAGTTAAAATCTGACTTCACCAGCTACCTGCTACCTTTTGCAGAGTTATTTTGAGATAACTGCTCCCACCTTTTCATTCTCTCTTGTCCATGAGCTCTGTTATCAAGCTGGAGCAAGAGGTGAAGAATGTTGAACCATATTGATCAAAACACCACTTTCTCCTTTGAGGCAGAACCAGGAGGTGCCTTGAATCATTTGATGGCAATCGTTCTTGACAGTAGCAGAACAACAGTTGAAGCGTCATATAATTTGGACACTTAATGCTCAGAAATCGAGTTGCTTTACCAGTTTTTTTTAATGTTTTGGTTCTGTCACCTGTATGTGTATGTGCTGCAGAGTATCCTGCCTTAGCGTTGGCTTAGCTGAATGGTACTGAGATTTAGGATAGGGAGTGTGAGGGGGTGTGGTCTTAAAGATCAATGTTCCTAGTGTTATTGAGTGATTTGGTGGCTCTGGGATTTCGTGCTTTTGAAGAAATAGTATAAATGTCCCTATGATAGCGACCTCTTTACCAAGGATACCTGCCTTTGAGGTCTGAATCCTGCAAGACTCTGAACTAGAAATTAATATAGATTCTTTCTTCCTCTTTTTTAACAGCCATTCTGTTGTGAAAATAATGCAGGCAGACTTTGATTTGAGAATTCCTTAGTCCATAAATAATAAAAGAATTCATAGAAAAGGTTCCCATTTGGACCATTTCTAATAATAAGCATTAATCAGGCATGCTGTTCAGAGAATTCTTTTGCTTTGTCTGGGCCTCCTAAAGGTCTCTTTTCTCCTAATTTTTCTTGAGTAAACGGCAACAGCTTAACCCAACCAGTATCGAATGCAGTCACTACAAAGCACCCTTTAATAATTATCCATACTTTAGACTTTGTGTCAAAATCTGCAGCATATGAGGATCTCTGTGTGTATAGGACAAAAGAAGTGGTTGATGCCAATGAATGTGTTAAGGATGATTGAGTGGGCAAGAGCAACCAGAGCTTAATATAAGTGAGGCAAAGATTCAGTCTATAAGTCCATGCGATTGAGTCTATACATCTTCATTAGTGCTTTATGCCTTAAAACATGGTAATGGTTTCAAGAGTGAACACTGTATTTGTATATTAACTTTTTCACCTCTGAATACCTTTTTATGCCTACTTTGCCTGGACCAGAACTGATACTGGGATCATTTACTGGGCTCGTGTAGAGAGTGCTCCCAGCTTCTCTATGTTCCCTGTTCTTGACTTCAGTTACATTTGGCCATGCATTTAACTCATTGCAGAGCCTGTTCTGCTCATGGGTTGTCTTGTTCAATGCAATCTAATTAAGCGCAGTTGTATGGCAGGTCCAATGCAGGAGCTAGAAATTGGGACTGGGGTGGGCAAAGGTTCCCTCCTGTCATAAAGAATCTGTTTTCCATCTGCTTGGTCTTGTTTTGATTCAAGTCCATTTGCTTTTAGGATTTCTCACCCTTTTTCCAGACATGAAGTAAAGATACTACAGATAGGACCAACTACTTTGTAGTGAGTGTTTCACCCCCACCCAGCCTCTTCTAAGCATAGACTCCATTTTGTGACTGGACTAAAAGCATCCAGAACTGTGAAGCCCTCAGCTACTCTGCAGTAGAAACGATGATGGTTTGGAAGAATAGCTGTGTACACAATGTGAAATGGTGCAGAAAGCCCCTGTTTATGAGGAGGTATGGGTCAGTGTGTGCATACGTGGAAGTTAAAAACATTGTTGTTACATGGTTGGTTCACTCCAGTTCTTCCAGGTCCAATTCTCCATACAGGTTGCTTAAATTAACTCTTTGACTTTCCACTTTTATTCTGAAACATCTTTGTCATAATTCCCTCAACCTGTCATGCTCATAGGACATAATGGTTTGATTCTAGAGCTCTGGTATCACTTTGAGGCATCTGTACTCTAAGCATCTCTTTGTAGTGCAGTCTGGAACAACTTAACACTGTTTTGAAGTCAGGGAAACTGAGGCACAAGTGACTTGCAAGATCACTTGTGTAATTATGGGTAATTATGGTGTACACACATAGTGTATATATTGTGTAATTATAGATAATTATAGGCCAGAGCAAGAATTACTCTGAGATTAGATTTAGATTAGATATTGGAAAGAAATGTTTCACTGTGAGAGTGGTGAGGCGATGTCACAGGTTGCCCAGAGAAGCTGTGGCTGCCCCATCCCTGGCAGTGTTCAAGGCCAGGTTGGACGGGGCTTGGAGCAACCTGGTCTAGTGGAAGGTGTCCCTGTCTGTGGCAGGGGGTTGGAACTGGATGAGCTTTAAGGTCCCTTCCAACTCAAACTATTCTGTAGTTCCATGATTAGGTGCAAGGCAGTCGGCTGGTGCTGGGGAAGGTATAATGTGAAATTCAAGCTTTTTAATGTGAAATAACAATAAATTAAACAGAAGGCTAAAAGATTGCGACATTTTGGGGAAGGGCCAGGCAGTGGAGTATGGAAGAAGGTAAAAATCTGAGTTTCATTCAGAAATTAGGATTGAGCTGGACTAGAATGTATAGAGAAACATGGCAAATTAAGAGAAGGTTTATATCTGAACTTTGACCTTTCTCATTTTCCAATGGACTTCACCATTAAAATGGAGCTGATGCAAGATCTGAACAGTCATTTGGGTGTTGCAGATACACCTTCAAATCTTAATTTGGTAACTTGAGGTCTGTAGCCAAGACAAGAACAGCGATCCCTACAGAGGTGTTGAGTGCTTCTCCATTCCCATCCCACTGGAAAACTGGGCTTTTTGGAAATGTGAGTGACATTGTAAGATGTGTGGGAAACTTTGGGATTGCCAGGAGCTTTGGGATAATGTGCAATGGACTGTGATGGGGATGTAACAATGTCTGTCTGCTGAGAATTTTGCCATTTTTGTGTGTTTTCTGCCAAAAGGGAATGTTGGTCAGAAAGGGATGTTTTCATTTAAACATATTTCCTCCCTCCCTTTCTAAGGAAACATTCGTATCAGCCAACACATCTAATTGCAAGGCAGCTGATATCACAGGTGTGGCTGGCTTTACTGTCCTATTAATCTCTCAAAAACGATCAAAACCCCTTCAGCCTGCTGGCTGGCTTTTGGGAAGGACATAGTGTTGCTCTCAATCATTTCCAGCTATGGTCTAAATTATATGGAAAAACTGATCCTGCATGTTGTAAGGAGCTAGACTTCTCTGCTCCCTTTTGTCGCCCTCCCTCTCTTCTTTTTGTGTTCTGATTACACAAATGAATCATGCAAGCGACTGTTGCCTGCAATGCCACTAATTGATGGGACGCTATACAATTGCATTGCAATAATAAAACACTTTCAGCCTCTGAGAGATTAGTTGCATTGGCCTGGGATTAAGAAACCTTTGAAATCCTGAATCTAAATTACCATTCTTTTGACTGCTGTTTGTGACGCTAATTAGCTGTGTTAATTGGATGTTTTGATACTTGAAGAACAGAGCAATCCAAATCTTCTTTTTTATTTGGAAAGCCAAAATTATTAATGAGTTTGGCAAGGGAGCCAGAGTTTATTTTAATGTTGTGCACTTCCATATTCCCATTTTTGGTTTTGGTTGGGTTTGTGGGGTTTTTGTTGTTTTTTAATGTTGCTATTATTATTTTTTAAGCCCTCCGAGTGAGTAATCAGCGTAGGAGTGAATAGTAAATGTTTGAATGTGCTTTCCAACAGAGAGCTCTGATGCTTCGCTGTCTCCAAATTATTGAACTGCTGGAGAGAAAATATGTCCGAGCCAACATCATTTGTATTGTTGGAGAAGTGGGGCGATAAAGGGAGGGAAGTGTGAAACAGATGACGAAAATTAACGTGAAGCCGTTTAGATGGAGGGGCTTCCTATATAATCACACGGTAGGCGATCTGAAAGGAGCTCAAATTTAGTTTCTTCTGGATTGTCATGTACTAGCTTGCTATTCTTGCATCGGGCATCATGCTGGCTCCCCAGGCTCTGGACTCATCGAAATGAATTGATGTAAATAGTCAGATGGGTGTTCAGGAAGGAGTGATCCTTTATCCTTTACCTTGTGGGATCAAAACTCAGTGTTTGCTTCCAACTGCTGTTCCTATCTATACGGCTTTATGGTCTCAATTCATTTCTAACAGACAGATCTTCTTGGCAATGAGTTTAAAATGAGTTTTCTTGTTCCTGAATTTAAAAGAAAAGCAAAAAAACAAAGAAAACCAAACCCAAATAATAACAACATGTATCAACTTCTAGTGCAACTTCATCGCGTTTAACTTTGAACACAGGCTATGCTGGCTTGGTATTTTGGAAGCAAAGACATATATGGGCCCTGACATACAGTTCAGTTATAGTTGGTGACTACATGAGAATGCCTAAATGGTTTCATCTGATATGGTCTCTGAAGCCTGTACTTCATGGAGGTCCCTGCTATTGCTTGTTGCTCTTCAGAGGTGAGTCTATAGGAGAACTATGAAAGCAGTGGTACAGGTGTTGTTGCAGTTTCTGGGGAAAAGGCAGTGAAGGTGATCTGCATCTCCTCTGTAAGATACAGGATCTGAAGTTAGGATCTAGGAAAGGACTTAGGTACCCAAACCAAAATCCATAGGGATTTCTCGCATATCCTTCAAAAATTATGTTCCAAAATGACCTACTTTTAAATACCATCTTTTAAAGCCCATCTTTTAAAGCACTTCTTGACACCTCCCTTTTTTATAGCATTCTTCTCTAAATGCCCAAACTAACACTATACTCTATGCAGTCTTGGAGCCTTACTATCACTGAAACCACAGAGTCCTGCTGCAAAGGGCCACTCCAACCCACCCCCTCTGAACAGTCAACACCCAAATGATAAGGCGAGGTTCTTCCCAAAATCAGATGTAAGTGCTCCAAAAATGGAGGTGCCACCTTTTGAGAACCGTCTTTCAGATAAGCACCTACCCCCAAAACAGGGCATCCACTGGATTTGGCTCTTTTTCTCTCACCCTCTCATAGCTGTGTTTCTTTCACAGGCACAGAATTCACTCAGTTACATTTTTCGTTGTTGTTGTTGGGTTTTTGGTTTGAGTTTGCAAAGTGTTGTCTGAAGATTCGCATCCAGTTGGAGCACCATCTGGATGGGACAGGCCGGAGAGACTCAGCTGCCTCTAAAATAACACACCAGAAAAACATTCCAAATCTTAATGTGTAATTACAGTGTGAAACAACAAAACCCTGGCTCAGCCAGCTACTTGGCAGCTTTGTGCTTTGGCCCTAGGGAGATTTGTCTTCCAGGGGAACCTAGGGAGTCAGTTTCTAGGCAAGCAAGAGGAGTGAGACATGGTGGGAAGCTGATGGATTTGATCTCTAGGGCAGGACTGGGGTTTTTTTCATGACTTTCAGCCTCCATCTGTCAGTGGATTCATGTGCTGACATTGACAACTACTTTAGAGGAAGCAGCACCTCCTGGCTTGGTGGCAGACTGCTAGTGGGAGGGCAGAGGACAGGGCTACGTGTCTGTGCATATGTCTGCAGGGGGCTGGAAGCCATACAGAAGTGAAATGGAGCCAGGTTCAGATGTCTGCAGCGGAAACACTTCTAAAGCAGAATAAACAGCACAACATTTCAGCTTTTCACCACCAACAATAATCAGCTTTCTGTTTTCAAAGAGTTTTCTAAAAACAACTCAAATGCAGGAAGGGCATCAAAGCTGTTCTACAAATGTTGAGTTAATGAGAAATCCTTTTGCAAAATGCTTTTTAGCAACAACTTCTTCCATCTATTATGTCAGCTCTGGCAGCCAAGGCAGTGGTGGACTCTGTGAGGGAGTAATGCTTCTGAGGGTCAGCCGGAGATGCGTCAAGAGTGAAGGGCCATATTTGCTTTGGGGGACCTCTTGAACAGTCAGGCCTTCCTAGCCCCTTCTAAGCCTAAAGGAAATACCATTAATAGTATCATTGTGATTTAAGGGGGTGTAATTGCTCACACCTTACACAGACAGTGCAACTTGCTCATTCCCAGCATCAGTGCAAACCAGGTTTGGGCACACATACCAATGCCACACAGAAACCCAGCAACAGAGTCCTGAACAATTTTCCAGCTCCACTTGAGCTGATCAGATGACAGCTCTGGGGTCTGTGATGTGTCAGAGGTCTTACAGACACTGTGGCCCTCGTTTCTGACACTTGGTATTTTGGATGAATGCATCACTTACAATTCATAGAGTAAGAAGCAACAGCATCTGAAATCCTGACCTCCTTTGCTTGTCTGGAGGAATATCCTGTGCAGGATTTTGAAAATGATGCTCTACAGTGCATTCGTTTTCAATCAGATCTTGCTTTGCAAATGGTGCTGCATCTAAAATCCATGCACTGTGCTCGATGCAAACATTTGCAAGCCTGCCTTTCTCCTGAGAAGAATATGCCTTCCTCCTAATTAAGGCCGGTTGTCTATCCAGCTATTCCCACTGCTGGCTGTCAGCAATAATGCCCATTGTAGTGTGGGTGGAAAATGTGCAGTTTTCAAATCTCATTTATTCCATATAGGATTACATTCTCTCATGAACAGGCTGCTCATTCTCTGTGAAAAAAAAAACAAGCCAAAATGCTCCGGGAGCCGCGTGATCTCTGCCCACGCTTATGGATAAGATGAGGGGTACTTTTACCTTAGCATCCCTTTTGCCCTACAAGCTCTATTGCTTCTGACTCCCACAATCTGCGCCTTCTCTTCTAATAGTTTCCCTATCCCCAGTCATCCCTCCACATCTGATTTGGTGGATTATTTGACTGTGTGGGTTATCTGAGGATTTATTTTCCCAGGCTGGTACTCTTAAATGGGTGTGAATTATCTGATATGAGGATTAAACACATGAACATAAAGTAAAGGCTGACATGGGGCACCTCAACCCGCTCTGAAATGCTGTGTGTACACATGATGATTATTAGCAACCCATTTCTCTGTGGCCCCTTCAAACCATCATCATTGATTCAAACTAATGATCCAAGAAGGAGTGACACTGGCATTTCCTGGGGCCAGTCAGTCCCAGCAATGGCTGAGGTTTTCATGTAAAACCTCTGAGCATCAGTTAGCAGATCCATGTCTTTTACTGTCCCTTGGTGAGAAAATGTGATTACTTGGTGAGCAAGAAGGATCAGAACACTCATATCTGAAACTTGAAGTGATTGATCATTACTCTAAGTGCCTGGCTAAGTCTTATGCCTAACTGGTATTTTGAAACACTGCTTAATTTTTCCTTTAAGCCTTAATGTGCTAGAAAGAGTTGGCAGAGATTCCTGCTCTGACAGACTCAGAGGCTGGACTGCACTTAGAGTGATTTGACTGATATGCAGGGCATCAACCTCACTAAAACATGGGATTCTAATAAAAGAACATCCTTCACTAAGAACCCATTCTTTCTGGTGCTTTACAACACTGCATTGGTAGTGGATATTGTTGGGCTATTGCTGTTTTCCAGGAAAGCAGACGACAAAAGCCATGTCGTAACCTTAGCTCTGATTAGAAATGGACACACACTTTCAGGAGCAGCGACAGAAGCTGTAGACTGGGAATAATCAATAATTGCTCTTTTGGCAAATAGATGACCCTGTGGACTCACAGAAAAGATTTATGGAAGGCAATGTGTTTTTCTAATGAAAAAGAGCAATAAGAGATAAAATGTCTGTTCCAGAACTGTCGTCAGTGTATAACAGTGGCTGATTTAAACTGAAATTCAGTTCCTTCCTTGCTGTATATTCGCATTGAATGTGATGAAAAGGCAGGCTAGAAGTGCTGTGAAAAGAGTACGCATGCACTGCATCAAACAATAGGTTCAGTGATGCTGTGACAGCTGCCAGTGTGTCTCGTACAGGATGCGTAGACATACCAACTTGTTAGTGAGTGAAGACTAGCACAGAGAGCGTAAAAGGAGGAACAGATATTAGGGATAAAGCAGCAAAGAGCCATCCTCGTGGGAGAACTGAGTTTTAGACCTTTCTTCAGCCCTGACTAAGCATAGAAAGCCAAAAAAAGGTACCACCACTCTGAAAAAAATAAGCACACACCTTTGCTTAAACTGGTGTGGTCTGAGGAGAAAAGAAGCTTCCAGTTTTCATTTGGTATTGAATTCAGAAGTTGGATTGTCTTAACAGATACAGCTGAGCAGGGGGAATCATCTGGCATTATTCCCCAACTGGAAATGTTAGACAACCCATTTGCAGCTGAAATGCTGTGGCTTTTGAACCATGAAATGTGGATCACTTGAACACACACTAAAGTACCGAAGGTGGCTGAAAATGTCCAAAGCAAAGGCTTGTAAAATATGAACAAATATTCGTGGGCATTTGTTTGCATTACCCTCCGATCTCTGTGAAGCAGCTCTTTAAATTTCATTTTGAGATGCTCTGGCAGTGTGAATACCTGTGCTTTAATTTAGTTTGCTTTAGCTCCCAGGAAGCTATATTTCCAATTGCAATTTGAACTCCAAATCCTGGCCTGATTGATCTTGTCTCACCTGACAAGTCACAGTTGCTATTGTTTTAGTGCCTGGCTTGATGCCTGAAAATGCACGTATTTGTACAGGGGTATGACTTGCCATTGTACTAAATGAAGCAATACAAATAATAATAGTTTTCACTCTGAAAGAGCTTGATAGCCATCTCTGATTTCAGCCTCATGCTGGCTTTGTACAGCGTACCGCTAGGATTTATTACTGTTTGGTTCATGTTGAAAGACCCAGATTTTCCCACTGTAAACTGGAGCCCCCTTGTGCCAGGGACGTTACTGGCACTCAGGGATGAAGTTTGAGACATGGGACAAACAACAGGAGTTAAAAAAGGGTTTAACGCTTTGATTTACAAGGTTAGGGAATAGAATGCATGACAAAAATGTATTTGTCAATGGGATCATATGCCCTCTTACAGGACAAGTCTTATACGTCAAGCTCCAACAGGACCTCCTTTCAGAGCAATGTCAAAGCCTGATATGGCAGAGGATAGGACAAGCTCTTCTGCTGAACAACTGCACACGCTTCCTCATGAGTGAGACCACAGTGAGACTTTGCAAATGGTCAGCCTAACTGACCCTGACTTCCACTAGCTTTACAGAAAAAGCAATTTATTACATCTTATCTCTGTTCCCTTCATCACTGCCACACACATAGCAAAGTGTAATGTAATGCAGCGATGACTGTTTATTTAGCTGAGTATGCTGTGAGCTGGTGGATGAGCTGAGATGGGGTGACCAGCTGATATCAAGCACCTGGGATTTACTGCATCTCCACCATGTGAACAGCCCCCTTTGGGAGTCAGGCCATGCATGACATGCCTGAGGTTAGCTGGGAAGTGTGTGACAATGGCAGGAACCAACCCTGATTTACTTGATGTCCCAACTTATGGTCCTTCCCCACCACTAGCTTCTGTTTTAAGGATGACCTCAGGAACAGAGATTGAAAAGAAATGTGTTCTCATCTATTTATTTAAACCAGTGTAATCCAAAACATATTTAGCATGTGTATAACTTGAAATAGCAACGGTATTCCATGCAGGAGTGTATCGATTTGCAGAGAAGGAATGGCCCTGTCAGAATATGGAGCTTTTATCCCATGGACTTATTTTCTGCAAGACGTCAGGCTGTGTAATCCTGCAAAGCTATGAACCTGGCTGCCACTGGAGAAAGCTGACAGGTTTTCAGCAGTTTTTTAAGCTCTACCATCCCCTACGAGCATTTGTTCTCTCTGTGTGTAGGTGGATTGATTGCTAGGTAGCTCAGTAAATAGGTTGGGAAAATAATACTTAATTGACTTGATATTACAGGTGACTTGAAGGAGTTGGGAAAACAATGTCAATTAAAGACTGCAAACATATATATCCATATATATGTCTGTGGATAATGTTTTTAAGTGCTTTTGGAAGCAGAAACTCATATAATTTGAAATGCTATTCAGCTCTGTAATGTATTTAGTTGATTGTGTGTGTATTTAAGTGGTAAACAGAGCTAAAGCTGTAGTTTAATCAACACCTTTTCTCTTCTAAAACAGAGCCCATTTCAGCAGATGCTGATGGCTGAATTTTTAAGATAGAAAGACCTCTGTCAGATATTACCTGTGATTCTGGATCTCTTGTGTGCTGAGATTTCTGTATGCAACAGCTCACAAATGAATCCAGCAAAGTATGCTCTCTAATACCAGCAGTGCTTCCAATCACTTCAGTTGTTAAAATATTGCATGAGACAGCTCCTGAAAATATCCTGGGCGTCTTTATGGTATTTCCTTAGAACTGCCTGGGCTATAGTAGAGCTGTGTAATCCAAATACGGCAGTCTGGCTGTCCACAAAACATCTGTCATTTGCTCCTTCCTAAATATATATTTGTGTTAATTTAGCATTCGTAACATCCCATAATGGACCAGGATCCCACTGTGCTAACTGTTGTATGAAGGCAGAGCAAAATCTGTGCCCTGTAGAGTGCAGTCCAAGTCGCCATTACCACAAGATGCCTCTACTGGTGACAGCGCACCCATTTGTTTTTAGTATAGTTTGTGCTACAACATTAGCTCCTAGTTTTGGTTAATAAATCACTTGTAAATGCATACTCGTTTGTTATTTATCAGTATTTGCTGAGTGGTCTGGACAAAAAATTGCTAACATCCAGCTTGTTAGAGAGCTGCTCCCAGTTGACTCTTTGTTGTGTAATGGAGCAAAATAGTCTTATGACGTTTCTGTTCTCCCATCTGCACAGTGTTAGTTCCATTACAGAGTTTTTTAATGCAGAATAATCAGGATTTTTGCTCTTCTTAATTGCTTGAGTTACAATACTGCTCAAGACTCAAGAGGAAACAGGAGCTCTATTGAGCGATGCCAGATACAAGCACAATCAGAAAGACTACCCTTGCTGATAGTCTGTACAATTTAGATGTACAAATGTATTATGGGAAAAGGGATGTGCAAAGTCAGATAGGAAATAAATTGCAGAGCTGAGAACAGAACTTATGTCTTGTGCCTGCCAAGTTAGTGCCACTTCCCTCTATGGCCTGGAATATGAAATCTCAGCTGCAGCACAGAGGAATTCACAGACCCCATACATTATAAAGGAGAAAGAAAAAGGTGGGGGAGCTAGCAAAAATAACTTGAAACTTGCAATTAAGAACATAATGACCACTCTGTTAATTCAATTAGTGATGGAAGAACTGAAAAATGAGACTCCTTTGGTAGTTCTCCTGGTACCAACTACTGCCCTTTAATCATGGAGAACCTGAACCCTTGTGTGATTTTTAAAGATTTTAGGAGGAAGTGAAAGACCTGACATGAGAGCAAATGCATCTCTAGGCCCATCAGACACTATTCATGACTAATTGTATGTATGTTTAGATTGAATAGATATACTTTTGGGACACTTACCTGATTAACCAGTGGTTTTCACATCACCTGAGTTTCTCTCACCTGCGGGAACACAAGCACTCTTTACAAAAGCATCAGCTCTTTTGTGGAAACCAGAATAGCAAGTAGTATTTCCCCAGCATACGATACAGTAATGAATGGCATTTGCCCATTGCTTATTAAATGGTAAAGCTTCAACTTGGCCTGAAGTTATTCCACCTGCTCCTTGGTATAAATCAACACTGCAATAAATTACTCTCATACTGATAAAAAAGAAAAGCTGCTGCTTCTGAAGCTTCTCTGAAAGAAAGTATTGCCTCTGAAAATGGCTGGCTACAATCAGATTGAGTGAAAATTGGAGTATAATAAAATACCTAAAATTACATCTCCCTTATTTCCTTTTATGTAAGCCACTAGCTAGTCAGTCACACGCTGTATTTTCCTGAGCTCTTTTCCTGTCTCTGTCGTTCCAGTGATGTGTTAGAAAGATGGGGACAGAAAAAGTTTTAGCTTCTATGCAGTATGATGCTAAAGCTACTGAAATAGCACAGGAAGTGTTTCCCTGAGTGCCTACACTAAGTAGTAGAAATAAATACCAGTCAAAATTGCACCAAGGACCATTGACTCTGTATAACCCAAGGGTAAACCAAATGTTTTCTTGGTTTCTTGGCATAACATGCTTTTGTTGCTCTTCTTATTCTCTGTTCTGGTAGAAACCAGAAGTAAAAGCGACCATGAATAGCTAAGAAGAGCCCATTTGTAAGCACCTGGAAGTGGGACATTAAAAGAGTTGCTTATTTAGGAGCTGCCATGAATCCAGAAGGTCGGGTGAAGTCCATCCTTTCACTTCTCCAGACTCCAGCATTTCTGAACCCACAGAACTGTGTGTGTGCTTGCTGGAGTAACTGTCTGTCTGCCTTCCATTGGCTCAGAGGATGTAGAAATAATTCAGTGCTTCTTTTTTTAAAATCCATATGTCTTTGAATGATACAATGTGCAATACTGACATCAGCGTTTGATGTTCTAGCAGGTCTGTCTTAGCCAAATTGTGATGCACATGAATGCACAATAGAAGGAATGAACTTCTATTCTCTCTGAACTCCTCATGCAGACTCCTTGCTCTTCATTCTTGTCTTAAAGTCTTCTTAGTGTTACTGTGTGCTGCTAAGTAGTTCCTCATATTTGAATGCAGAGGTAGCTCCTTGTTAGTGCTAAGTAGAACAGTTTGGATGTTTTGAGAAAGGAAGTATTAATGCTGTTTGGTAAGATTATTGCAGTTCATATGGTTTTATTGGAGGAAAAAGGGGTGTAAAATAGAATGTAGCTACGGAATTTCAAAGCATGCTATGAAATTTAGAGGCATCACTAATTAAAAGGAAAGCATGCCTAAATCCCTGTACCAAATCTCATAAAACTCTGTTGTCAAGCTATTGAGAGACTTGCTTTAGGCCCAAAGATGCTGGTATCTAAATGAAGAAACTTATACATTTTGTGTTTGGAGAGATCTATCAGCTTACTTATAGCAGGCAAAATGTTGATTTAGGTTTTTTTCTTGCTTATTTTTATATAGCTGTTTTTCTGAAATCACTACATAGGTACTGTTCTACCTTTGGCATTTCTTAAAAGAATGTTGTGTCTCTTTCCCTCCATGACTAAACCGTGCTTGTTTAGTGGCACGTCTGTCACTATTCTAGAAATGAAATGATGTTTTAACCTAAGCTAAGGGGTTAAACACCAAGGCCTGGATACCAAGATGAGCAGACCAGAGGCCTCAGACTTCTTAGCATTTTTCTGATTTAGCCACTAAAACTCAGTGCTGCTGTTGTACCGGAATTCCTCCTGCTGTGTCTATGCAGATATCACCCTTGAGTGAATCAAGCACTTTGTCATGAAGTCTTTCTGTCCAAGCACGTCTGCCGTTTCCTTTTGTTATCCCTTTTATTAGAGTATTGGTACTGCTTCTTCATTGTAAAAGCAGCCTGGCTGGGGAACCCTGCTACTTTGAAATGTATGTTTGCACAATGAAGTATCAGTGCTTGGGATACTGCTGGTAAAGAAAGAATTGGCTTTGTTTTACAACCTGGACTGAGAGGAGACAAAGTTATGCTGCCCTTTCTGTTACACAGAGTGCTTCTCCAACAGAGTCCAAATTGAAGTCTGTAAGGATCAAATGCACGATGGAAGGTTCTTGCTGAGCACGCTTTCATCAGAGGTGCTCTGAAAGTGGTAGAAACTGTTTCCTGTTTCCCTTAACTCCATTTGCTCACAAAAAGAAAAGATTTCACTTCATTGCTGCCAGAGGTGGAGTTGGCAGATTCATGTCTCCATACTTTCCCACAAGATGCATAAAACAGGTGAATAAAGAGGACTTAGTATCTCTCGGTAAGACAAGACAACTTGTGTAACTTTTTGCCACAGATACAGAGCTGTTAACCTCAGTGAAGAGGAATACTATTCAGAAAGATACTTCAATAGGTATCTTGAAAGAAAAAAGGACCGGGTATGTCATTACTTTCAGAGGTGCTGTTGAGGGAGGTGCTCAGCACGCGTTTGCAGTCAATGTGGCTTGAAGGACAGGCAAGGCTTGACCTGATGGATCTTGTGGAATGATGCAGGTAATGCATCTGGCAAAGAAAACTGGCAGTTTGCTAAGGGGTGTCCAAATGTACTGGGATATTTGGTGTTTGAGGCACCTGCTTTGGGCACAGGTGCTTAAAACTTCCCTGATTTGTCTTTACCTGGGCAAGCTGTGAGTGGAACTAGGTGGATTCAGCAACTCACAGGAGAGTTTAAACTCACAAGGCTTAAGCTGAAGAAAACATGGTACCTCTTGCATATCACTTTGCTAATATTTATATTCTAAATAGCTCTGAAGTGGTTATCTTTAATCAACCCTAAAGCATATTATAACTGGTCTCTGCCTACACATACTGTCAAACCATGCCTGCATCATGCAATAAGTATCACGGATTGAGCAGTATCAGAAAATGGGTATTGTCCTTAGGAGGTCTATCAATCTGTCCCAGTCTGGCAGCAGATGTGTTCCCAGGGTTCTGCTGGCCATTTAACATGTATATTCACTCTGAGATATTTAGGCATGCATTGTGTGGAAACTCGAACAGAGCTTTCATTTTTCTCTATTTCACTTCTGGTCTACTACAATGACAAAATATTGAGTGAGGTGCATTTCCTCTCCCATCTGGATTCACAGTCCTTTGTGGATTATGGATGCAGACAGATAGGAGCATGAGGGGGGAGCTTCTGGTCATATATTTCCATTGAGCATGCTCTACAGTTGCTTTTTTCTTCCCTGTGATTAGAATTAATTACTGCTGCTTCCTCTATGCAGCATAAAAGAGAAGGTGGCTGAAAGTACCTGTCAGTGGTGGTTGAAAACACAATGGGAGAGCAGGGAAAAGAGGACAGAATGGCTTTTTGAGGCCAATGGCTGGTGAGTGTGTAGTTGTGCTACTTGTTAAAGAAGTACGTGTCAGTTATGTACTTCCCCCTCCCTGTGAAATCAATAACGTATCAACCAGGCAGTCCCCTGAGATGTCTAGTGAGCATATAGCATGGAGATAAAAGCAGATAAGAAACTACTTTTGCATGGAAAGTAAATGACTCTGCATAGGAAGTTTTGATATGTTTGTAAATTCAATCCCATCGGCCTTATTTATTTATTTAACTTTGTATTCTTATTTTTGATAGGTATTTTTTCCTTTTTCCCAGATTGCTTCAGCGTGCCAATACAATGCAATACCACTTTTGTTCCAGTGAGCTGCTATTTCCATATAAAAAGTAGAGTGTTTTACAGTCAAGCATATATTTTTAACACTGGGGAATTTCAAGTGCACTGTGTATTTGTAGAGGCTGCTCAGTGCAAGAGCTTCCACTTGAGAAGATCAAACAAATTGGAGAAATGTTCTGAGAAAGAAAAAATGAAAGGGAGGGAGGATGCAATTCAGTGAAAGCAAAGGAGGAATTCATATACAAGCAGGAAGAATCAGCTGTACAGACCGAGGCAGGCGGCAAACGTTACGAAAAGGGTTTGGAAACTATGGAACCCCAGCATAATATAAATTCTGATACTGGGCTGGAACCAGCGTTCTCCCTTGGAATAGGCACTGGAATGACCCCTATGCTTTTCTCAGCATTACTTAGGTCATAGCTATGGATGCGGCTGGTTCTGGGAGTGTTCATTCCCAAAAATGCAGGTCAGGAGGAGAAGAGCTGCAGAAACAAATGGAGATCTGGAAAATGGGATTTGAGAGGAGGGGTCAAAAGAACTCAGGGTTGTTTAGCTCAGGAACAAGTTGGATAGAGGGACAACATGTTTGAGTCTTTAAATACCTGCACGACTACAAAAAGGAGACAAATAACCTCCACAGCTGTAGTAGCCGGAAGTAGGAGTGAAGAGTGGGTTTGTCTGAGACATGAAGAAAGCTCTAAGGGTGTGATAGCAAGGTCTGCATTTATGGACTGGGATGGGAGGCTCAGGGATCCCCATTCCTTCTTCCAGGAAAAAGGCGGTACCCATCTGTCAGGAGCTGTCAGAGCAACCTAGGGCAGATAGAGAAACCATATAACATCAAACAGCCTTTTCCTAGAAGTCTCTGTGTTTGAATTTCATTTTAAGGTCCATTTGATCTCCAGCTCCTCTGCTAGACTTCAGAAGTAGGCCCAGTGGCCATATAATCACTTGTGTGACTCAGAGAAGCTCTATCACAGGCAATTTACTTCCCTGGATCTCCTACCCATGCCCAGCTGGAGGGTTAAATTTGTGAGTGGAACAAACTTCCCTGTTTGAGGTAGGATCTAATTTTGAAGTGCTTTTACCAGCCCAGAGAACATAAAAGTGTTAAGAAAGAGAGTCTGAGTGTGCAGAAGACTGGAGAGCACGGTGCTTCTCTATTCCAGACAGGGGGGAGCAGAACTGAAATGGGCACGAGCATAGTAATTTCAGGATGTCTATGGGAAAAGAGAACAGGTCAAACCAGAGCCTTAGTCTTTATGGACATCTGTGGTATAATTTCATTAAAAACTTCATGGTGGAAATTGCTGTGTGCTATAGCTGCTGCCTGGGGTACAAGAAGAAAACAGCACAGAAATACTGGAAACTCCACCTAAACATAAGAAAACTTTTTTTCTGCAACTGAACAGGTTGCTCAGAGAGGCCGTGTTGTCTCCATCATTTGGCACCTGGCTGGGCAAGCCTGCTTTGTACAGGGGTGGTTGGACTAGATGACACTCAGAGGTCCCTTTCAATCTCAACGATTCTGTGATTCGGTTCTATTATTCAGTGAACATGTAAGTGATGTCACATAGCAGGATTTTGGCATAATCTGGGCGAAACTTAGTCTAAATCTTTGAGTAGCCCTCATCTATGAGAATACTGCTTGGAGGACAAGAAAGACATGGGGTCCAGAGAAGGAACACAGAAATTATGAGAGCTTGAAACACCTCTCCTGTGAGGACAGGCTGAGGGAGAGTCAGGGTTGTTCACCCTGGGGAAGAGATGGCTCCAGGCAGACCTTATTGCAGCCTTTCAATACTTAAAAGGGGCTTATAAGCCTCCCCAGACTTTTTAGTAGGGCTGTAGCAATAGGTAATGGCTTTAAACTAAAGCAGAGTAGACTCAGACTAGATAAAAGGAAGAATATTTTACAATGAAGGTGGTAAAACACTGGCACAGTTGCCCAGAGAGGTGGTACATGCACCAGCCCTGGACACATTCAAGGTCAGGGTAGATGGGGCTCTGAGCAACCTGATCTAGTTGAAGATGTCACTGCTCATTACAGGGAGGTTGGACTAGAAGACCTTTAAAGGTTCCTTCCGACCAAAACCATTCTATGATTCTATGATAAAAGAGCTCTGCATCTCAGAGTGTCTGCTCCAATCTTGTCATGGATAACACTGCTCAGTCTGTTCCTATAATCCTTCCTCAAAAGCAAGTGGGTAGAATTCACTGAAGATCTTCCTTGCTGAAATATGTCAGCCTAGAGCAACATCTTACTCTCTGGGAAGAGCCAGTGTGGGACACTTAATTGTCTTTATATTGGCTAACAAAATGGAAGAGACAACTACAGCCAGTTTCTGTCTAGCAACAGACAGGTAAAACTGACTCTGTCTCATTCGTTGTTTTTCTTGTCTGGCCAATTCTTCTTTGCACTCTTCTCTTTCACCATTGCCAGCTTTTGAGGTTAGGCCATAGACAGTTAACCTGGAAAATCTAGGGACAGCAAATACGAAAGATTGTAAAGAATGGCAAACTACTTTGGTTTGTTGTTTTGCAGAAAGATTTTGTTATCCAGCGACTGGAGGGAGGAAAAAAAAGTAACTTGATAGTCATAACAGCTGAAATAAATCCAAAGGAGAAAATATTCATACAGCAACACTCTGTAGATCCCAAAGTCTGATTGTAATTATTCAATGCCTTCAATTCACTTTCATTTCACAAACACAGGGAAGTATCCTTAGCACTGCAGAACAAAAAATATTTGCATTTTCCTCTTCCACAAGTCACCTGTTAGCCCCACAAAGAGAACCGCTCTGATGGAAAATTCACCCATGGAGAGTTTCAGAGCCTTTAACCTCTGAAACGTGATCTCTAACCTCTTTCCACTTCTGGAATATTAGATATTGAATTATGGTTCATGAAGACTGTGGTGATTGGTGTGCTAAAAGCCTCAAACGATGATCCCATAGCGCAGTTTGCTTATATTTCATGCTGGTGCAGTAACCAGAAAGCACATTTGGGTCTTTTTATTGCTTTATCTGCTTTCTGCATATACACTGACATAATTTTATCCTTCTTTTCCTGTTTTACATTTGGGAGGATCTTGCTTGGATTAGAAATTTGCATGTTCCAGTGTGCAGGATGTGACATTTCAATATCATGATTCTTGTAGGAAGCCCCAGGGGATCATTCAGAACCGAAAAAGAAGGCCTGGAAAATATTGTTGTGAAAAATAGAGTCAGAAGCATACTTAAGTGCCATGTACCTGTGTAATGGGATCAGTTCAGGGCCAGCAGAGGGGAGAGTGCTGCTTGTCAAAACTCCAGCACCATCTTGTACAACAGCTGACTGGTCCTGGCAGGCTTCCCATGCACCTCCTAACCAGGCAAGGCTGTGCTTCATGAGTAAGATTTGATGGATTCATGGCCCAAATTGCTGGCTTTGTTTATCTCTCTGAGTGTGGTACAAATCCTAGTTATTAAAAATCAAGAAACAGAAAATCCAATTCTAGATGTAATATCGGTTCAGGTCCAATTTTGAGTAGGTGAAATAAACTAACTCCAGACACCAATGGACAGTTGACTGCTGCAGAGTAAAACAACACAATTTAGTACAATTTTCCACAGTTGACATATGTTGATCGATACAGGACTCAGAATTTAACAGGCATAGAATTCCAATTAAACTGAATTACAGAAGAGTATAGTCATTACCATGCTAGGAGAGAGGTGCTTTAGCAAATGAGACAGACAACCGCACTTTATGCATAGAATCATTGAATTGTTTGGGTTGGAAGGGATCTTAAAGCTCATCCAGTTCCAACTCCCTGCCTTAGGCAGGGACATCTTCTACTAGACCAGGTTGCTCAAAGCCTCATCCAGCCTGGCCTAGGTGTGCTGTGCTGCAGCTGGTCTGTGAATCAAAAAGTGGGCCTTAGCTTTCAAATTTTCAACACTTGATTTTTTTGCCCAAACTGTATCATTAAGGTAAATTGGTGGGGGTTTTTCTGTGCCTTTTCTTTTTCCTTTTTCACTTTTTCCATTCCTACTGGAGCTTTGAAAAGGGTAAGCAGTGATTGTTTCTAAACTGACAGGCACTTTGTTCCACAAGTGGGTATGAAGCAAGGTATGCAAAGACAAGCCCAGGTGGATCAATTCTGTTTTGATCACATTGGTCAGCCAAGCCAATGGGTGGCACAGCCACCTGTACGTGCTGTGATGTGCATACGTATGGAAAACCTTGTAGTGTCCATTACAGGCTTGATGCTCATGGAAATAAACTTGTGCATGCTTCAAATTCCCGCTTTTTGTTTGTTCTTCTTGCAAACAGTGATGGCTTGAGCTCAAAAGATCTTACTTCATGGATTTGTCTGTCCCAGTGTCCACTGACTGTGTCATGAAACAGTAGCAAACATTGACATAGACAACCCAACTGTTGCCACTTAGTGGTGTTTATATTCTTTCCAGAAAATAGCAAGAAGGAATTGACGTGTTTCAGTGAAGCAGCTGAGTGAATTTTGCCTGAGGGTATGAGGTAGGAATAGAGCAACACAATCACAAGTGAATAAATTCCTAGCTTAGGAACGTTGCATCATCAACACTGTCTTCCAGCCCTGGCAGAAGTGTTTGCCCAAGTAGAATGAGTAGTGTTAGCAAGACAGACTGCTATTTACCATACTGCAGCTGGGTGTTTCAAAAGGATCTCTCCTAGATTCTAGGAGGCAGGTCTAGGTTTCCTTAAAGAAGCGGGTGCTTTTAGCTGCCTTCAGTTTGCTTTGCTCTAGAGAGTGGTTGAGTGCAGGCCATCCTTTTCAGAGCACAATGCTCTAAAATGCCATCACTGTGAGACAGTTTCTGTGATTCTCTCTGAAGCATCCATTACCAGCCAGGCCACCAGGGTGTAGGGAAAGGCTAGTAACTGCATCAAAAGGTGATCCAGTGTCTCTAAGTCTCAATAGGTCTGACTGTGCTGCATTTGAATGCTTCAGAGAGTGGCTGTGAGATGCTGTGAATGGTGTGATATATACAAGGAATTGCTTTTATATCTTCTGATGAGAATGTTGTGCATGTGCGTGAGTTCAGTGTTGAATTAACAGCCTCCCCAAAGACGTATCTGTGGGAGAGTTTACCCATTGTACTGTGTCTTAGCCCTCATCTGGAGGGACCTGATTTAGAGGTGAAAAGTAAAGACCTCTCAATAGGCCACTGAGTGCCTCGATTCTCTGTGAAAATGCACGACACGGGTGCCAAACCTGGCAGCAGGTTTTGTCTTGTGGACACATTTCCACAGACAAATGGAAAGACCACCATGTTCCCTTCAGCTGAATGATGGATATGCTTTCCCAAATAGTTATCTGTTCCAAGCTGACCTTCTCCAGCCTTTCGCAGGTGCCCACCTAACCTTTTTGCCCTCTCTAAAGCCCAGAATCAATCCATATTCAAGCCTGCAACACAGCTAGGAATATGTGTTTATCAGCTTCTGGCCATGACAGGAGCAGACTTCAAATGCTTGTTCATATCCATCTTCACCTACCATCCTCTGGTGTTTTATAGTAGTTAGACTTGAGCCTCTCTGGATGTAGGTGAGTATGCTGGAGCTCTAACACAGCCTCTCCCCTCATTTCTTGGGGTTGGTCATTGGGAAGGGAATACTGTGTAGGCCTTTGGGATTTCTCTGCATCTTTTTACTTTAAAGCCTCCTGCAGCCTCAGATACTGGTAGTATCTGACTTTAAATACCTGTGCTGCCTTTTCTCTCTCACATGCTTTCTCAATGGGCTCCTCCTCTTTCTCCTCAGACTATTCAGGGTCTGATTCTTGTCATTTTGAGAGTAACTAACATTTCCATCACACTGTCCTTGTAGCTCTTCTTAATAAATGTCATTAAATTCACTTCTCTGTGGCTAAGGATACTTCTCATTACACGAGAGTCCCAGCATGCCTGCGTTTGCAAACACAGTAATCACATATTGTTTATCTGTTAGCTCTGGCAGGTTCAGAGCTTAACTACTGGCACAGTGGCTGTAGTGCTCCATGCAGAATAGCTCACTCGGATCTTACCTGCTCCATAAGACAATATTCTTCCATAAGACACAACACAAATTTTAAGCTGTACTGCATACTTGCTTGTTCACTCCTTTCCCCAGGTAGGCTTTGTACCTTCTGTGGCTTTACCAGGTAGTAGAACCTATTTGAATCATCTCTGGATTGAAAATCAGACTGTTTTAAAAGTGCATGTGACTACTGTGAGAATGGTAAACCTTTTTGGACAGGAACCAGTCAAATCTTTCTGGATTTCATAGTGCTCTGCTGTCATTAAACCATATTCAGGTCACCTACAAGTCAGGCAAGCTGTGATTTTGCCTGTTCAGGACACTGCAGAGCAGCATTGGGTGGGCCATAGGTTTAAGGCTGATGGTTCTCAGATGCCATCCGGTAGGTCTGTACTACAGTGAAGTCATGGCAGTGACTCCATCATGGCTCCAACCAAGGTCAGACCACTTAGGAGAGCTGCAGCTTAATCTGTCGAGATTAAAATGTTTGTTCATTTGGACTCCAGTTAAGGAAAGAAAAATGTAAAAAATCCATTTATGTACATAACGCATATACTGATTCTCCAAATGTCTGTTTTTCCTGCTGCCATATGCGGACATTCATTAGTGAGACTGGGTGTGATGAGTGTAAATCTCCTGTGCTTCAATGGAAAGATCAATTGCATGTATATGACATCCCAAAGAGGATGGTTCTAGTACAGATCAAATACCGTCTGGGCCAAGTACAGCCTTGCTCATTTTGCAGGCTGCCTATAAACAGATAGTACTAAGGGGATTTGGTTGGGTGTTTTGGCTTTTTTGTTCTTAAAATATTCTTTCAGGAATTACTTCTTTTGCTGTCAGTAACACTTCTGTCTGTGTGAAATAAATGAAGAGAAAATCCAGTCACTCTCTACAGCATTGCTCTTTTCTTGTTTTCTGCAGTATCTGCTAATTAAATGGTTTGCTTATTGCATTTCCCCTATGGTATTAAATGTATTTGTAAAAAGAAAACTAAAACCACCTCCAGCCTTATTGCAAAGACTCATTCCCTGTATGAGAGAGTCAGAGGCATGTAGCCCATTGGAGATCTCACCTTCTGGGTTTCCAATTTATAATTTTCCTTTCCCACAGGAGTGCAGAAGGTCATACCCAGTGCTTGACATGGCTGACCCCAAAAGTACTGCTGTAAGGGAAGAAGAGAGCTGAGCTGCTAGTGGAGCAGCATCAGGGTTAACACTTGTGAATGATTCTCTGCCCTCCGCTAGTTCCAAAGAGTAGAACAGTTATTTCTTTTCAAGTAATTACTACCTGGTTAGAAGCCTGATCCAGGGCCTGCTGGACACAGAGGAAGGCTTCCCACTGGGCTGGGGTTTGTAACTCTCTGTCCTTTTGCTTGGGAGTTCTGTTAATGGCGCACTCAGAAAAAGGGAGACTGATCTTCAGTTACCAAATAGAGAAATTGACAGTTGTTGGCCATGGGGCACTCCTGGGAATAGAGCTGTGTAGAAGTGGTGAAAGGGAACTCTTGCTGACAGTCACCAACACTGGAAATGGTTTTTGGTGGTGTTGGGGATAGCCAAGAAACATGGGCAGGTTGCAGCAGGTCAGCGCACCAGAAACAGTTGCTTTTGTCTGAAGACTGGCTATAAATAACAAGAAGGTTTGACTTTTAAAGGGAATGTTAAAACTGAATAGGGCTGCAGTCCTGCATACATTTGGCAAAGCCAGAGGTTGTGACCTAAGTTCACTGCAAGCTGATGAGAAGAGAGCTTGCCCAGGGGAGCATTTCTCTATCCTTGCAGTTAGAGAAATCTATACATGAGGTGAAAGGAAAGGATCAAGCATGTTTATGCTTAAATCTGTGATCCTTCAGTGAAGGTTATATAAACATCTAGGAGTATGAAACTGGAGAGGAACTATGTACTTACTGAAATAGAAGGCAAAGGAAACAGTTTTGTATGAACAGGATGAATAGTTCAAACAAACCTACATTGTCCCTAAAAAACATCATCTGCCCTCCTCTAAATGCTATTGCTGGTTAAGCCTTGCCTTGAAATTCTTCAGAGATGAATCCTTAGGAAGCGCTCCTTAGGAATCTCTCCTGCCTCGCTGGAAGCACCAGCCTGTCCTTTCTGTTTTCTGTAAGGGGCTAAGAGAAAAGAAGGGTCCAGTTTCTGCCTGACACCTTCACACAATCTCAGGATATCCTTGGACTAACTGTGTTTTGAAATAGTTTGACCATAAAAATTAAATGAAGGTGGGGGCTAAATCATATTTCCCACTGCTCCTGCTCTCGCTCATCTCTGACACCAGTATTTGATCTATGTAATCAGCTGATCTGTGCTGGGAAGATTAGAAGTGAAAGATGTTCCTGTCTGTTACAGATTAGCAAAACATTAGAGTAGTTTTGGCTTTATGAGACTTGAGGTAAAATGGCTTGGCCCACATAAGTGCAAACTCACATTTTGCTGGACAGGTTATAGTAATGGATGAGAAGAAGTTTCTTTTGGATCGGTTTTGCTGTACAGATCTGAAAGGAAACCAAAGGGTAGATTTTAAACTCTGTAATGTCAAAATATCTTTAGGTTTTGGGAGGTAGTCTGGCAAAACGTCGTTACTTCACAGGATTTCTGTCATCGTGCGCTGCAGAAATCTTGTATGACTGCAAATTCTCTCAAGTATTCCCTCAATCTTGCGCTCACAGGTACAGGATTAAGCCGAAGGCTGATTTCAGTGCCAGGATCTTGCTGGCCATTGACAGCGTGGAAATCAGAGGCATGTTCATACTGCAGAGTTTAATCCAGTCCTTTTCCTTCCTTCTCCTCAGCAGCCCCTGTTCTATTCCTTGCATAGCTGGACTGATTCTCAAAAAGAAGTGCTTTATAAGGTGCTCCTAATTTACCCTAAACCATGGACTTTTTTTCCCATTATTACCGGGTTTGTACAATATAAATGTGAGTTTGCCCAGGGATGCGTTCAGTTGCTCCAGCAATCTGGATATGCAGAACCTGTCTGTCAGGATTTGAGGGTCAAGTGAGTGTGTGTCATTTGAAAAGTGGCTTTTCCTGAGTTGCCATCTGCCTCCAGACTGATCTTGCTGGGTCTTCAGCTGCACATGGGTTGCCCCAACACCACAGAAACTTGTGCTTTCCCCGCAGCACTTTCCTGCAGTAAGAGTCATCACTCAGCAAGAACAACTATTACCTAGTAAGAAGCAAAACCTCACAGAGGTAAACACAAGTGGGAAGTATTCACCAACCAGCAGATGCCTTCTGGGTTCAACTGGTGACTTTGTTTCACCAGTTCTGTGTTGTTCTTCCTATGAAACCCATCCTGTATCCTTGCATCTTAATTTCAGTCTCCATCGTCTCCACTGCATCCTCTATATTTCAGTTTCCGTGAGTTAGAGCAGTTCTAGTTAGCACAGGTTTCCTCGTGGGGTTTTTAATATTTGTTTTAGTCATTCGTCAGATTAACTGGTATTGATGTATCTTTTACTCTTCCACATGAAGATGATAGGAAGAGACGCAGGCTTGGCTGGGAACAAATGCGCTAGTAATATCCTTTCAGCCTGAAAGGCATAAAAGAGCTGCTCCTGATGATGAGGGGCAGATTCACAGTCACATTGGCCTATTATTATTATTATCATGGGGAAACTGAGTCAGAGGCATGACAGACTGCATTTACCTCAGAAATCTGGCTGTCTATTTAAGAGCTTTCATTTGTCTTTAGGTACCAAAGTCAATGTCCATATCTGAATATTTTGGGTTCTCTGTTCTCCCTTGATACAGGCTGGATAATCTGGGTGTAAAAGCAGCATGTTTCAACTCACAGTCCTGTGCTTTGCCAGTTGTGGTGCCTCCCATCTCATGAGATTTCATGGAAATCACCCTTCTCCACCATGCCTCAGTTTCCCTGCATGTAGAACAGGGAGTCTGCTCAGTCTGGAGAGAGGGTGCAGAAGCAATAAGTTAAGTCTTGATGGTGAAACACAAAAACCTGGAAGTGCCTTTATGTACTGGCTGTGTGACCTTTGCTTTTAACAGTGCCACAGGACATGCCTCTTTGCAAAGCCCCAGAGAGTCTGCCTGCAAAGCTTTCTATCACTTGGAACCTGTGAGATCCGATCCACCTCCAGGCAAGATGCTCATCATTCGCTGAGCTTTTAATTCCTTAGAGAAGCAGAGGAGACGATATTCAGCAGCTGGTCATTTCTTCCTTTCCCTCCGTCCCTCACATGGACTGTCAGTTAAACAGAAAAAATAATGGCAGAGAAGTGGCCATTAGCAAGGAAAACTGTTTAGGGAAGAGACAAAATAAAAATGCAATCAATTATCTCTCACTGTGCCCAGGTGTGTGGGTGCAGTCAATTTTCAAAGTCATCAAGAATTTCAGATGAGAAAAGGGAAGCTGTTCATGGCAAATTGGAAGTGCTGGAGGAAAGGGGGAGGGAGAAGGAGAGAGAAAGCAGAGAGAAGGGAGAGAAGGAGAGATTAATTTCCCTCTTGAGTAAGAAGTGTGTTTGAGACAGACAGATGGGCTGTAAATACTCCAGACCAAGGACAGGAGCTGAGACAAGGGAGAGGCTGGTGATTGAAGTGTGACTGTGATGGAGGTACTACATTTCCTGGCCAAGGTGACTGGTTTTGTTCTGAGAAGGGGAGAGTTCTGAGATGTGGCTGCCACGCATCACATCAGCCTGGAACAGGACAGCATATTTAGACTTGATAAGTGATATCCAGGTCCCAGTGGGGTTCTCCTTAAGGGTCAGCCTCGACTGCCTGCCTTGTAAGGGAAGCCTGACGGGGGAAAGGGGGGGTAAGAAAGAAAGGAAGAAGGGAAGGAGGAGGGAAAGGAAGGAAGGAAGGAAGGAAGACTCTTCTTTCCTCGTTAGAATTATTGAGCTGTCTACAAGTGACGAGCGAGGGGACCATGTGACCGGCAGTTAATCACATTGCTGTGAAATGTGACTGCTGCTGATAATAGGATCTTTCCTTCAGTAGAATTTCTGTTTCAGAAGCAGTGATTTTCACAAAGAAAAGAGGTCGAGGGAGATATCATTTCCGATCTAACAGAGCCTGTGTGCGTTCTCTTCAGGGAGAAAAACCTCGTGGTTTTCCTTTTCTGTTCGGCTTCCCTGTTTGTCTTCTTATTATCACCATCAATTTTTCATTTTCACAGCCCAAACTCACCGAGTACAAATGTAACCCAGCTCCAGTCTGCCTGCTAGCAGATTAGCTCCCATTTAGTCATCAAGTTAACCAACCTTGTTCCAATCAATTAATCCCTAGAACCCTTAATTTATTGATGCTTCAGTCTATTCTAGCTGTTGAAAAGATGAACATCCTGCTTCAAAATGAACTGGTCTGTCTTTCCTCCAAGATACAGGAATTATAAGAGGATGGTAGTAAATAAGCATTTAGAAATCCCTTCTGTACAATCAAAGGCAACAGCAGCACAGAGGAGAATAAAGGGGATTTTAGCACGCATGAAAAACAGTGCAGTAAATGAATCAGGCTCTTAGGACAGGAATAGCAGGGCTGTGGAGTCACTTTGGGCTTGGCTGAGTTGGCTCCTTCTGTCATAAATTGATGTAATGTACATCAGGTTACTGCAAGTCACAAGCAAGTGAAAGGGTGTTGATCCCACCCTCAGATTTTGCTTCCAGAATCTCTTCACTCCTTTTTGGGGAGCCTGAATTATTTTCATCCTTCTCTAGGGTGTTCTCTAGGTCTTTGACTGGATTTACTGGTTAATCCAACATGAAACTCCTCCAAAGTACACTGAAATAAGTAGGAGTCTCTCAGTTGGTTTCCCTGGCTTCTAGATCAGGTGCTGCTAAAGCAGATGCTTTAGTCTGAGCTGATTAGATTTGATCTGGTTGCATAAGAGAGAAAAAAACGTAGCAATGAAAAGCATTGAAATGCTGAGGTTGTTTCCATGCTACAAGGCTGGAAAGGACCTATTTTTATTTTTCTCTTCATATTTTAAATAGCAGTTGCTACTAACACATGTTCTTTTCTGAAAACATCCCATCTGGAAAACAAAAGGCACCTGTAATTGTTTTGATACTAAAAACAAACCCGAAAATTGTCATTAGCAGAAGTGTTTCTGGAACAGAAACAAAGTGCAGGTCGAGGCGCTTGGAAGGGCCTAAATAACAGCCACGTCTCAGCTTTCGTGCCCTTTCAGCATCAGGACACACTGCACTCCTCTGACAGCATGACATCAGTCTAGCACACTCTTCTGCCTGACAAATGATCTGCAAACAGACCCACATTTTCTCAGCTACATCAGCTCAAAATTACTTTGCCAAGCAGTTCTTGGGTGGCTGTTCAATTGCAAGCTGTTCTTCATGGGAGCTGTGTTTTGACAGGCAATCTGCTTCAAGTGGGCTCTCCTCTCCTGTGGGTTTGTTTCCTTGTGCCTACGCTGGTTGAACGTGGGTGAGGCAGCACTTTGTGAGAGGTGAGCCAGCAGAACACGTATTTCTTGCAAACTCTGAGAAAGGCAATGTACAGCAAGCACGGATGTAGCTGGAGTAAAGGGATTTTCCTCTAGAAAATCTTTGTGGAAGTATTTTTTATGCTATACCCTCCTTGGTCTCCTCACCACATGTGTCTAGGCTGTCTCCTCGCATGCAAGAATCAGACTGACCCAGGACAGGCACGTTCTTATGAACCAAGCAATGAAATGGTTCCTTTTCTTGTTTCTGCTGCTGCATTTCCACAGTGGGGTTGAAAATACCACATCCCCTTTTGCACTTTGATATTAATCTACAAATGGAGGAGCCTGGCAGCCTTTGAAAGGTTTTACTATTGGCAGGTATTGCTTTATTTGTTGTTGTGACCAGCTATTCATGCCTCATAAATTCTGCATTAGTTATTGCATTTGGGAACGCCACTTAAAAGACTGTTCCGCAGCAAATGTTGATTCTTGGCTCGGTACGTGAAGTTGTGCCCATGTGGTGTTCCCTTCATGTCTTGGTAGGATTTCCTGGCAACAGAGAAGGGAAATTGGTCCTGAAAATGGCTGAGCCACGTTTGTCCTGTCCTGTGCCCATGCTAATTGGGGCAGTTAACTGATCTGCTCAGCTCATGGATGGCACCTTGCAGAGATGCACCTTACTGTCCTTACCAGGAGAACAGGCTCTTGACTTGGTGTATATCTTACATTGTTCCTTTGAAGGCTGGCTGGTTACAAAGGCTGTTGGAGCAGGTTAGGTTTGGTCTGACCTGGTTTGGTGTTTCCTGTGAAAGAATCCTTTATTTCTGCTCTCTGTGGGGTTTTTTTAGATAGGCCACAAATTTCCTGTCCTTTCTGCTTTCTCTGCTCATTGTCTGCTGGAATAGCTCAGCTATATCTCTCTGTTAGCTCTTTCAATCCCTGCGAAGTCATACATAGAGCAAGGACTGATTTCCTGTACCTTCTCACTAAACTGAATGGTTATTGAACCAGCACACAGTCCCAAACACATTAACTCTCCCTACCACTGCCAGGCCCTTGCAGTGTGGTCCAGCTGCCTTCCCTTCAGGTTTCCAGCACACTCAAGGGCCCTATTTGAATGCAGTTCAAGATAGAGAGTTCTGCCTCATTTCCACCCTCACAGCTTCATTCTCTAACCTGTCATCCCTTGTCTCCTGTTCCTATACCCTACAGCACTGCAGCCCTGCTTGCATATGCTTCTTGCTTCTCCTTGTTTGCTTTCTGCACTTCCTCCCTTTGCCTACACTGGCTTGCTTTCGCAGGCAGTGTATTGCTAGCTGGCAAACACAAGCACTTGGGCATACATTCAATTATCTTTGAACAATTTCCATTTACTCTGGTATTGCTTTTTTTCCTTACAGTTTCACTGAACACTGCCTGTATTTTCTCAGAGCTTTTTCAGCTGCAATAGAGTCTGCTTCTGTTCCCTGCTTTGCTTTTCTTTTTATCCCCTTTTTTGCCTTCTTTCCACATTTTCCATGTTTTCATCAAGCTCCTCCACTAAACTCTGGTGACCATTTCTCCACGTCTGCCCTTTCTGTACATTTGCACTGAGAAGGGTCCAAGTTTAACTTCAGTGAGTTAAATGGTCCCTTCACCTGGAAGGAAATCAATGGTACAGGCAGATTGGGGTTTTACCTACTCCAGCACACCAAAATGTCTTTCTTTTTTGATGTACAGTAATCTCTCCCTCTCTTGTGGTTTCACTCACCTGCTTTTTTCCATTAGAATCTGATTTATGCTTTACTTTTACACCAATGGAGTGCAGTGTGGAAATGATAAGGGTCACTTCTGCTTACTGTTCAGGTGAAGGTGTGTTTTTATCTTCAGATCAGTTCCCATGTACGTAGTCTTCCCTGAGAGCCTGCCTACGTTCAGAGTTGCTGCTTTCCACTGCTTGTTCTCCTTTCCCTTGGGCTGGAAAAACATGACTGTATTTGGACCATGTCTTTTATGACATTTCTGATGTTTTTGTAAGAAAGACATTTTGATTCAATATCCACAAAGAGATGAGACAGTGCAAGAAAGGGAAGTGATTTGATTGTCCATCTCTGAAATCATCCACTCTGGATGACTTTGCAGAAGGGCTGCTTTGGTCAAAATCTTTAGGAGCAGGGAAATATCTGTAGCACAGAGGTACTCAAGGCATTGTTAAACCAGCTGGCTTTGGCACAGGAGAAACAGTTTGAGGTGAGGTGAGCTGTGCTGAGACATATGATTCATTAAGTTTATGAAAGAAGATGACAGAGGGTGATCAACCACTATGTGGACATGAACCACTTCTCTGAGCTCTCCTTCTCCACAACTCCATCAGCAACATTAGCTAGTGATGGGAGCTATCATGATGGTATTTCCTTTAAGTACTGTTCTTTCACCCACCCACACCACCAGCTTGTAGTTCCTGGTGAGTACAGTGATGAGACAGAGGCCTTTAGCCTTTCTCCTGTATGTACTTAGGTATCGCTTGCTTACTGGGCATGGAGCTAATTGAAGGGTAGTTAATGCCATCGAGCATTGGGATGTATTTATATTTTTAACTACATGTAAGTGACTATCAACATCATAAATAATTACAGTCTGCCTCCCAGCCCCTCTGCTCCATTCCACCCTGCTAATTGCAACGCTTAGATCTCAATGAGCTCATTATGTTTTGTCAATATTCAGCTCTTTGGCTTGCTCACTTAGTAGGGACCAGGGGGACGCAAATGGGAGCTAAAGATTGAAAATGCCAAGCTCCTAGGGATTTGAGTTAGCGATCATCACTGCTTCATCTCTATGCACAATTTATTCAGCACTCCACCTTCCCTAATAAATTATAGATCCCTCAAAGGGAAGCTTTGCCAAGGGATGGGCAATTGCCTTAGTCACAGGGGAGCCCATTCTGCGCAGTATTGAGCATCTTTGACATCTGGTCGTCACAGGATTGGATCCCTCCCGCCCTTCCCCTCCGCCCGTCTCTTCCACCCCTTTTGGGAAGCATTAACCTTTTCAATGTGATGTATGCGAAAGGGCGACAGTCAGCAGTGGCAGTTCCTAATGGATTCTGTTTGTTTGGTTGGTTGTTTGTCTGAATTGCCTGCAATGCTGTCCAGACCTCTTGGAAAAGCAAGCCAGAGTGCAACCAATATTTTAATTAGCAGCAAAAGGCAGAGAGGCTTTTAAAGAAGAACAGTGTTTGAGTTCAGAAGTAAGGAGCAAATGAATGTGGGGCAGGGGGCTTGGGATTCAGTGCAGCTGAAGATGGTAGCACATAGTGCCTTTAAGGAGGGGCTGAATTTTCAATCGCAGGTCATAGCAGTGAGTGTTGAGATGGTTATGGTCACCTCCTGGGGCTTGTCTACAGCAGCCATTACTTACCTGTACGGTCTCTGTCTTCGCTGCCGTGTGGTCCAAAGTCAACAGATCTTTTTCAGTTTTTCCTCCTTGGGCTTTCTAGACCCTGATCATCCTTTCCAAAGCCCTCAAAGTCCCCAGGCAATTAAGCTGAAATTAAAGCAACTTCAGGAGTGACAAAGTTTAACTCAGCTTTGTGACTCCATGGACAAACATTGCTTCTCACAAAAGCCTGGGACACAGCTGAGAGCTCACCACCGCTTTGCAGTGACTAATGAAGAGAGTCAGCCAACCTCAGCTCTCTGCACCAGGCATGGCAGATTGCAGCAAACATCCTTTGGCACCCACAGGTGGATACTCCCTCTTGATTCAGTGTAAACACCAGGGTAGAAGTGGATCTGAGAAGGAAGAGCTCTCTCCAAGTCATGCAAAGGTTGGTAATGCTGTATCACCTCAGCTGTGGATCAGTAAGGATGCTCTAGGATGATACTGGAACTTGTGAATAGAGGAAAATAGGGCTTCTGGAATTATTTCTTGTTAGTAACATGGATGGAGAAGGAGATAGGCAACACAAGCAGATAGTGAGACTGCGCCAATAGCAAAATAGGATCTGACCTCAAAAATATAAAGGTTTAATAGGAAAAAAGTTATATAAAAGAACTGGGTTTACGTAACAAAACCCAGCAAAACCCCCAAACAAAACAATCAGCCAGTCTCCTATACCTGTTACCTTTATCTATTAGGACTGTTATTCAGTTCAGCCTCTCATTTTGTTGCACAGGCACTGTGCCAGAGCACGAAGCAGTGCAGCAGACAGGACTCACCACTCTAAGGAGAGTTTGAAGGGGAAGTGGTTTTTATAGCCATAAGTGACTCTAGAAAATGGAGAGATGTGAAGTTGCTGCTTAGGTCTCTCATAAGCTCCAGAGGTTGCTGGTTAGATTATGGTCACAAGCATGTTATTATGAAACCCCTTCTCACCAGGGAAAGCAGCAACTCTAAAGCTAGCCCACCAGTTACTGCTGAACCCCCTCACACAAGCACTTGCTTTGAGATGCCCCTTTTATAAATCAAGGGCCACTCCTCCACTGACTGTAAGCAGAGTACTTCCAGCCACTTCAGCAAAGTCGGCTGTTGTTTCAATGACAGGAGTTGGTGGAGCTGAAGTTTGGCAATGGTTTATTCCCACCCCATCAGAGAAGTGAGAGGAAGAGACAGGCAGTGGAGAAGGGGAGAGATGGAGACTTTTCCAGCATCTTTATCCGGACACAGACCCACTGCTGAGAGCAGTCCTTCCCCAAGGGACATGATGCAGGAAAACAAGCCAGCTCGGGTGAGTAGCTTTTTTAGCAAGGGCTTTGTGACAGCAGTCAGAGGAGTGTTATTTGTGGCATGGGCTATATATAACTATATTTGTGTGTGTTAGATTAAATATATATATATATGTGTAGCGCCTTATCACTGCATTCCAGCTTGAATTTTAAACACCAAGAAAAAAATCAAAGGGTTTAGAAAAAGCTAAATTTATCTTGGAATGGGAATTGTAATAGCAAAAAGGCAATTAATTGGGGGGTAGGGGTGTGAGTGGAGATTATATTAATATTTTATTTCCCTACAAAGACAAAAATAGCATTCGTTTCTCTACCTCCTCGTAACAGCTCTAACTCTCTTCTTCCCATTCACCAGCACCACTCTGGAGTGACCACCTACAGATGAGATCTGTACAACTGATGTGAAGATAGCTTTTGTCCCAGCTCACGTGTGTGGAGGTTGGACTAGATGACCTTTGAAGGTCCCTTCCAGCCCAAACGACCTGTGATTCCTGTGTCCCTGCTTTGGGGAGGAAACCCCGCTACATCAGATAGCCTGAGCTTAAGTGTGGCATTGACCCTTGAGTCTGAGTCAGCAATATAGACAGAAATGAGGTCTCAGCATGAGCTGACGTCCCTTCTTTCTCATTTTATTTCATTTAACTCTGGTTGTCCTCTTATCCTTTAGTGCCACTCAATCCCAGTCAAAGCACCCAAAGACACCTTCATGACTGATTTATCCCTTGAGCTGGATGTGCTTTGCCACCCCATCCTACCCTGGACCTTGCAGAGAGGGCTGATGCCCTGTCTCTGGCTTGGCCAGGAATTCCCATTGCAAAACCAATTCCCAGATCTTTTGTGTGTTCTGGAAGCCCTGAAAACATGCCACTCCCAGCAGAGCTTTCTGTTGCCTGCAGCCTATACCACAGCGCCTTAATCTGAATCAATACTTGCAGATACTGGAGATAACTCAGGGAGAGAAATACATTAACATAGCTGAAGAAACAAAGATAATGGTATTTTTTTGTTCCTTTTTTTTTAACTTCCCTTCCTTCCCCCACAAAATCTTATTTCCTCGCCCTGTCCATCCTCATCTCCATGACCTGCACTTAGCAGGGCTGCACATTCTTGAATTATTTCCCACTTTTCAATAGAGCCTTAAATCCTTTTAAAAAACTGCTTAATTGAAAAATTTCAATCAATCAATTTGTCCCTTCTTTCTCCCCTTTTTCTTGCCTTCCTCCCCTCCCCCAAACAGCCCCATTTGCAGTAAATAATCTGCAGCCACACTTTCTGCTCTAAAGAAATAAATAATTCTGAATTTGCTGAATCCCACCTGATCTCCCAGCTTTAAATCACTGCACTTTGTACTGAGCTCAGCCAAAATGTTGAACACGCTGAAGCATGACTATTACTTGGAGGCTGCAAGTGTTTTTAAAGGTACAGCCTCTGAGGCCATGGTCCTTTTTTCCCCCAAGACAGTCTGAGAGAGGAAATAAATGAATTCCTGAGGATAAATTGTCTCTTCCCTGCATTTTACCCCCTACAAATGCAGATGTTGCCTTGTCTTGAAGAGACTTATTGAAGCCAGGAGAAATCCAGTGGGTCTTTAAGCAGATCCACTGTTTAATCAGAGGTATCTTGACTGAAACCACTTAATAGCCCCTGGGCTGAGTCCTTTTTCAGATGGGTGACTTAAGGTACATTTCAGGAGGTCCTTTGCATCTATTCTGACACTGAAGAGCAAATGCCCATATTCCCAAGTACACATACTTGTACACAGAAGAGCCTGGGGTATCCTAGCTAAGGTAGGAAGGTCCCCCAAAATCACTGTGAGTCTTGGAATCACTGTCAGCATTCTGCAATTCTCTTTATCTTTCTTCTATTCAAGATCTTTATAGCCAGTTATATGCAGGTTTATGTCACAAGGAAGTATAAACCTTCTGTCTCTTAATTCCTCATATTTCTTAGTGTCTTCTTCTTAGGATTGCTCTTGTCAAAGCTATTGACTATGCCCTGTCTGAAAATGCAAGCTGCAGCTGAAGAGGGAAAATGCAGCATGCAACAGATTACTGATGCCTTGTTATGATTTATACAACTCATGAGCTTCCAACAATTTAGAGATGAGAAATGGTTTATCCACACTTTGGAGTGTTGAAACGCCCTTTCTGGCATTTATCTTGAAACCAATTTTCTTTGGGTGGAGGTGAATGTTACACACAAAGCTGTGAGTGGAATGTCTAATGGGAACTGTCAGACATGGAACAATGGGTGTCATCATGCTTCTGGGCTGAGACATAAGGGACTAACAGGATCCCTCAAAAAGTTAATTTCATGATTTCCCAGTGTATTTGGGGGAGGGGTTTAATTAGAATTGGAAAGCATTGTATTGTTCTTACATTGCCAACCAAGCTAAAACAAAAACTATTAAGACTTAAGTTTTCATGTTGTTTTTCCTTTGTGCGTTCGACAGCATTCATCAGTAATAGGAGAAGATAGATTGAGAATGCTGGATTTTCTTCCCCTCTGCTCATCCCTTTTTTGGTATATCAGAAAGAATCAGCTCTGTAATTTTCATTGACTGTGTAAAGAGCTGAGGTCAGCTAATACACAAGGGCTCCTTCCAGATTTGGCAAGGAACCAGAATTAAAACAACAGGAAAGATGAGAAATGTTAAAATCATAAGAAGAGAACTCATCCCAGTGTTTTCCTGATACTCCAAATAAAGATCTGCTAGGCATTAATGTGAGACCAGTAAATGCAGTCCCAGTTTAATTTGGGGACAATTTGATAGAAGCTGCCATAACCAGGTTTTAAGTCTATAATTTTTTGAAGTATACCAACATATAGAGCAATGCTGATGCAATATTTTCATGAATTAAAACATACTGTTGCTGAAATTCACCCTTTTTCAGCTGTGAGCTTGATTCTGACCTCTGTCCCTTAAATAACCTCATCAGGAGTCAGCGCTGCTAAGATATTAAATAAACCATTTTCTTTGGTCATTTTATAGTTTAGGGCAGATTACCATTTACAGGAGGGCCCATTTCCATCTCCCACTGGAGTAGAAGGGCCGTAAGATGGATAAAATGTAATTTACACGGAGCTATGTGAAGATAGCATCAGGATAATGGAGCAGCAGTCAGAGGCGTCCCTGCAAAATCGTGCTCATAGAGCTGGTAACTGGCATGTGGATTCAGAGGTAAAAAATGGCAGTGGTCCTGTTGTGTTTCTAGTGTTGCTTTGGCAGTGTCTGAGACATCTTGCTCCTCTCTGTTTCTGTACTTGCTCTGGATAGCCTGATTTTTCTTTCCCTATTGGTATATCTTGAATCCTATGTTGAACACAGTGCTCTCTTTTCATGGCCACGTGTGGTAGCAGCTCTGCAGCTCAGTATTGCATGGAGGTTTTCATCAGTAGCAAAATGTGTTGTTTACTTGGTTGGCTTCTTCACTGGTGTTGCAGAGGGAGGGTTGGGGTACACAGGCACAAGACCACACTGCCATCTGCTCCCCTTGAGTCTCTGCTGTCCTTCAATGGCAGCAGCCCAGCAGGGTCAGGAATGCTTGGCTCCTGTGCAGAACCTCCACCTTCTTGCCTTTTTCTCTCTCTGCCTTGAGATCCCTCCATTCCCCATGCCCCAGATGTTAGCTGGGATCTGCCTGTTTCAGTTTAGTTTACCAGAAGGGCAGAAGCAATAGCTGATACTGAAATGAGCTCATGGGAAATACAGCCTGGCCTTTGCAGCACAGTCCCTCTGACAGAGATAAAACAGAGCTCTCCAAGATACCTGTTCTCCAACGTCCTCTTTCAGAGGAGGAGAGAAAATTACGAGCCTCTGATTACTCAGGGAGAACAGCGCACAACTTCCATCTTCGTAATTTCTTCCACTACAATCAGGCATTTCAGGAAAAGTGCCTGAAAGCCTGAAATAGTCAGTCAGGGATCTTTCCACTCAGTTCCTCCCCTGATAACACACCAGAGGAATAAAAATGAAGACTCATCATTGCTGTTACGTTCCATTTCCAAAAGTATCTGTCCCAGATGCAGAGATTGGAAACTGAGGCTGTTGGGAACAGAAATACTCTCCTTTGGGAAAGTCCCTTTGCTAGTTCCAGGCTGCTTGTATTGGGGCATTTTTTAAGGCTGGACTGTCTGGTTACATTTCTCTGGCTTGACCTGCTGAGCACCATGAGAGGGTGACACCAGTAATTCCCACATCAAGCCTGTTTCTTACACTGGAGCTGCTCCCTGGTCTCATTGGAAGTAGACTCTCCTCAGAAAGCATGCTCACATGCTCCTCAAAGCCCTGCAAAACCAACAGCTTGAAGCTTTAGTGCTTGCCTGGCCAAATCCTGCTCTCTTGGAAGTCAATAGAGAGGACACGGTAGGTCCTATTCCCCCACCTCTCCCATTTAGAAGCTTCCTCCTTTGAAACAGGTAACCAGATACACAGGACATTGTGAATCTTGTTTCCACAGATGACAGTCTCAGGGAAGGATGCATCATGAGCATCCAGGCTTGCACTTTGATAAATGGTAGCTAAAAGCCATAGAATAGCCCCTCTCACCCCTCACCTCCCCCTGACACCAAGTCTCTATATTGCCCCAACTGCATTTTGCTCTCCCAATTAGACGTGATATTAGAATTAGAATTAGACTCTTATTTACTAGAGAATAGTGTTAATCCTCTGAAATGGAACAAGTAACTGGTGAAAACGGCTCTGCTAAAATAGAGGACTGGTTCTGATCAGGCTTGGCTTGTTATAACACAGTGGTTTAAAGCCATGTAATGCCATTTTCCATTAGAGCTCTTGTTCAAGTCAGGAAGGCATTTCAGCCATTGATGGGAGCTGTTATAAACAGAAGAGAAAACCTCATCCATATTTCTCTTGAGAATGCATGAAGCTGACAGCATGCTAGCTGACCACAGCCATCGGGGACTCTCCCACACAAAATAACTCTCTTTTCATAAATAACAGGATTGTTGTGGTGGACTGAGATTTGCTACAGAATTCAGTTTTCTTGAACAAAGAGCTTTTTCTGGTTTTTAATTTGAGCCATTAAAAAGATTCATCTTTTTGTTTCTCATTCGCCCTCCCCTCTTTCTCCCTTTCCTACTTATTTTTTTTTCCTTTTCTCTCTGTCTTTAGGCTAACTTAAAGCTGTTTGTCTGAAAGAAAAGACTTGCATGGGTCTGGTCAGTGGTGCCTCTGGATTGAATGGTCACGATTTCAAATCCTGTTTAGGACTAAACTTGGACGAATTCCATAAGCTAATAACCTAGTGCAGTGTTTCACATTGATGGAGGTGCCGTCCTCTAGATGAGACATAAAACCAGAGATCCAATCTGTTTGGCAGAGACCCCACAGGACTTATCAAAGATGAGTGGGGGCTGCTAACTGTTTTGCCCTTGTCAAATCCTTACCACCGCCACAGTTTCTATTCCTGTTGCAAAGCAATGACACTGGACCTTATGAAAACAAGACGGTGAATTTGAAGGAGCTATCCTTTTCCTAATTATTTAAAGCAGTTTGCAGTGTCTGGCAAAAGGGGAGAAAAAGAGATAATCCACTCACTCGAAAGTGGAATGACCCTGAATTTCAAAAATCAAAACAAAAGAGAGCGAATGGTGCCACCATGCTCTGCAGCAGAGACATTATTAAATGATCAGTGAGCTATTAAAGCAGCAACATTTAGTACCTCCTCTAATGACTTGTACTGCTAACTGGTTTCCAAATTGAGATTTTTATTGCCTTCAAGCACAGATAGAACCAGGCTATGCCTGTGCTTCTAGAAGCTCCAGCTTAAGCAGACTGTTCACAATAGGATCGATGAATCCTAGTTGAAAACCAGTAACGGCTTATGAGATTCCCTATGCCTTTGTCCTGTTTTCTTAGCAGAGCTGGAAGCTTTGAGGTGTGAGGCATGGCAGGGATCACAAATACGGGGATATTGCAGAGAGCCCAGCGTGATTCTTGAGCTTCCCAACATCTGTGAAATTTGGCAGAGTTGTGCACAGACTGTCCTGAAATCTCCCCAAAACCATTGATGTTATTCAGAGTGAGTGCTGTGAGAACAGCCTTTGCAGGAGTGGTCTTGGGATCTCCAGGAAGAGAGAGGAAAGGGAGTTGCAGGCAGTGGTGAAGGTGAAGATTCGGATGTTTTCTCCATGACTCTCCCAAATTGATTTCTACTGTCTCATATGAGTTGAACTCCCATGATGGGAATACCTGGGAAATGAAATGGCCTTCTATCAAGTGCAGCTCAAGCAAGGAAGGGAGTTCCTGTGGGCAAAAGCACAGCATGTGTGATGGCAGAAAGGAATGAGGTTTAAAACCAACCAATCAACCAATCCACCCACCACACATGGGTTCTGGTTGTAGTTGCAGTTATTTATGTGTTTATGATACCCTGTAGTCCAAAGTGGAGTCTGGGTGTTCTGTGCACCTGAATTAAATGCAAATGTCATTGCTTTGATTTGTTTTTCTCTGCTGGTTCTGCATACGCATGCCACCTGCACTTACTGAGTGAGTCAGGCCATTCCTCGCCCAGGCAAGGCAGTCATATGGAGAGACTGTTACTGCTGCTTTATATATCAATTGCCTGATTTCCGTGACAGAAACTGCTCATCCTTTGGAGAGGCAGCAGGCAAAGCAGAGGGAGTAGGATGGCTCAAGAGACCAGTATTAGAACATGTACATTTTTTATCCCATGCTGATTTGAGTCTCCTTCCATCAATGCTGACTGCAAGTTGTTCCCATTTCGTGACTTTTCAGTGGCTGCATGTGGCACAGGCTTGCATTTCCAGTGTGTCCCAGTGCCCATCTACCTGTGTGTCTATGCTCTGCAAAATGCTTCTACCTTTCTGGTAATCTTAGCAAACAGAATCTCTGTGTGGGCTGCAAAGTAGAACTGGATTCCTACAGGTCAGGGTTAAGGCAGAGTTGTAAAACACCACATAGGAGCTCAGGTAGTCACTCCCTTGTCTGCACCCACTCTTATCAAAGGGCTTCCTCCCCCAGGACATCAGGTTAGGTATTTCCCACTGTGCAAACACAAGGAGCAAGGTAGAGACAAAGAAAAGGGCAGCAAGGCCACTTCTGGCAGAGGAGCCTTCTGAGATTGGCAGTGACAAAATGTCCTAGAGATTTTACTGAGTCCAATTACCACTTTATGTCTTTCAAGTGCCCAGTAAATGAAAGAACCACAAGATCAAGCCATGTTAGTCTCCTCAATCCCGTCAGCGTTTGGCAGCCCTCTCCTCTCCCCTCTCACTTTCTCAGACTACTTTGAACTCTTAACCTCTGCCGCTGCTTTGAGTTCACATCTGCAGAAACCAAGCTAACCCCAGCCACCCCCAAATTCCAGTCACGATCACAAAACACTGTCAAAGCAATGCTGCCCTCCCTCGAACGGATAAACTTGCAGCTGCCTCCAACTTCCTCGACTTCCACGCACGTACGGTTAGTCTCGTCCATCAGTGCTGGCAGGCTGCAGGGGAGCTTACTGGGTACTGCCGCAGCCCTGAAACAGCCGGTGCTGTTTCACACAATCAGCTATCCCTGTCCACGCAGACAACAGCCGTGAACACCAGCTGTTCAGGCTCTGCTGTACTCTTGCGCAGAAGAATATAGATGCCTGCAGCACATATGGTATTAGGATCGCAATGATAGCGTATCAGGATAGACCCTGAAACAGAAGGGGTAGATGTATGTAACCATCCTCAGGTACAGCAGTGGGAACTGGAAAAGTGGGATCAGATCACTGGATAGAAAAGCAGCATCAGGAGTCATCTTCAGCCACTAGAACTGGACTTGACTGCAGTGCTAGTGGCTGGCTTTTAGACATACTAGAGCTAAAGACTGAGTCATATCAGTTCAGCTTCTCCTTTAAATAAATAAGTAAATGAGAAAGAGATCTCAGAGTGATGCCTGAACCTGATGTCTCATGCTCACTTGTTTTGATGTGTCTAATGTAAGTGGGCGGGTAATAAGAGCTTCATTTAGAAGCTAGCGTCTTCACAGGCGCTGCTGGAAGCCCCTGGGATGCTGCACTTCTGGAATTTTCCTCTAATGGAAACATCAGCAGATAACTATTGATAAAGCAGAACATGCACACAAAACAACACAGCAATGGGTTATTTTCCTGGACTGCTGGGCTTTTAGATCCCAAGGTGTATTTAGATTCCCCAGGCTATGTACCCACCCCACCTACTGCATCAGCACTCCTGAAATGGCCATTACAGTGACCATTCAGAGCAGTGTCCTAGAGATGTGGTTACTGTAGCATAGATAGGCATCATTTCAAAATAGGCAAATAAAGGAGACAGCCCCCATAACAGAGCTGTGGATAATGACATTGACTGCATTTCTCTCCACTGGACAGCACCCTGTAGATAATAAGCAGGTGATGCTCTGTAACAGGCAGACCTACTGCTAACATTTCATATGAGCAGGAGGTTCACCCCATGCATATGTTGCCTAGGATTCTTTTTCAATGCATTACCAGGTAATTCAGCTTCTTTTTAGGAAACTGAGTCATCAAGAAGGTCTGGTTCCTGTGCCTGCAAGGTCTCTGTGGCAACTCTGATGCACAGCACCTGCCTAGTGTTGGGTTTAGGATTAACTGAAGGAGGAATTGTGCCTAGTGAGGAGAGAAGAGTCATGGAGTTACTGTTGACATCCTTAAGGTAGTCTACTGTCCTTCCATTTCAGTGCTAAAATGACCATTTCGGGTCCTGAATACAGCACAAAGAACTGTCTGTTCTCCCAGGACAGACAGCATGGGGGTCAGCGATAAAGGCTTGGATGGCTTTGGCTTTCATCCTAACCTTGGGTTTGTACACTGGTCCATGGCTGGTTCATACCATGACATTGCTGACCTTGTTTCCCAGCTATAAACACAGATATACTGCCTGTATCCAAACATTTAGGTAATTATTTTCCCTGAACGTGGAAACCAGAGGACCCCTTTTGTCTAATGTATTACTTCATGACAACCACAGTGATCTGCAACGAGGCATGGGGGAAAAGAGAGATTACTTCCTCCTGTCCGTGGCTTTATGCAGCATCTGCCTATGAAAACAAGAAGTAAAGACAATGACCCTCACTTTATCTGCTTGTGTAAGTCATTTTGCCTAAAGCCTAAGCACTGTGGGATGGTTAATGTAAAACTTGCTCATGCATCAAATAGCAGTAATTCACCTTTAGACTCTGCTTTTTATTATTATTAATTATTTCAAAAAATGCTCCTTAATTAAAACCTCACAGATATGAAGCTTGGAAGAAATGTGGCCAGGACGTTCTTGGATTACTACAGGCTGAACTCCTTGGTGGAGAGACCACTAGCACCGACTCCTAAAACTCGGTAGGTCAGAAAGCGATTTCTCTTGCTTTAGCAGGGCTGCTTTTTAATATCTTTCATGACTAAACTTCAGTGCTACTGCATTATAGTTTCATAACAAGCGTGCTAGTCTAACTGTGCTTGCTTTATTGAAATTCCACTTGGAAATAAAGCATTTAGGATCAGGAAAGATACCTGGGTTATGCCTGAAAAAAATATTCAGAGGATTTTGGAGATATCGATATCTTCCCCGAATTCTGTCTGTTGTACACCAGTCTCACACCAGTGTCTTTAATGGACCTACCCTACATTTATTTCCTGAGATTGAGAGGAAAATCAGACCCACTTTATTTCAAAAGGTTTTAATTCTGGAAGTGAAAACTCTTTCCGTGCTTCAGGAAATTACTGTGCTAAAGGCAGGGTTCTTCATCTCCCCTTGGACCTGCCATAGTGGTGGCAGCCAAATGGCAGGTTCCTTCTGGCAGTCCAACTGGGGCCCTTTACCCGGGGATCCCCTCTCACCATAAGTCCTTACTTCAGCTTTAAAACCAGCTCAGTGGGTGTTTGGACAAAGGGAAGTCTTTTGGGATGTGAAGTGAGGCACTGGTGACCAATGCACAAAGGTGTTAACAGAGGGTTTGAAATGCCCAAGTTTGAATCCCTGTGGTGCTGCTGGCTGCATGTCTGGTGTCGGCGAACTGGTGTCTCTTAGCTTGTGTGAGGAGCAGCGGAGATACCACTGAGCCTTTTGTTGAGAACCATCATTCCTCGAACATGCAAAGCTGGGTAATAACATGAGGAGGGGACCAGAACAGGAACCAGAGCTCCTGTTTCATGGGAAACACCATATCCAGACTTCGCCTCTGTTCTGAGAAGATAGCACTAACACCTCCAAACTCAAAATTTCCAATTAAATGCATTTGGGCCAATTGGAATGTTTCATTTTGGTTTCAACTCTTAATAGCGCAACTAAAAATAGTTTATATTTTGCAATGGAAAAGGCAATTTCACATTGGCAAGTGAGGCAGCTGAGCCTTGAAATTCACTCCCTTCTTCTCCCCACTTTCCCCCTACTCCCGGCTTAAAAAAAGTACCTGTGGGAACAGTTGCTTTTTGGCAAAGGAACACTTTCCAACTGAAGATTTCCTAGCGATGCCTAAGATGGATGTCACAAATATCAGCCCAGACCATAGAGCAATTGCTGGAGTTCCTTCTGCAGCCTTTGAAATATCCTATCAGCGCAGCCATTCTGGCAGCTCCCTATACATGTGGTCAGAGCAAGTCTGATTGTGTTTAAATGCCCTGCTTTGAGTCCATCTCCCTTTCCCTGTCCGTGATCTTGACAAAACAGTTTAGGCTGGCTCAAGGAGGATTGTCAGTGCTGCAGTTCTGAATGTTCTTATCTGCACAGACCTGCAGGGTTAGTAAAGAAAAAGCATCCAGCATCTTCCTCTCGTCCGGAAATTGAATGTATCATTTCTCTCAGACTCCCAGGGGCCACAGCCTCCAAGGCTAAAAACCCACAACTATTACTGAACCTAATTACCACCTGACAGCAAAGTGCTTTTCCGAAGCATCATTCAGTTACCTCATCAGAAGGAATGTTTGTTTGCTTTCTTCATTTTAAATTAAAGAACCACTGACACTGGTAACTGAAGCATTTTAATCTCATCAAATATCCATGTCCATCTCTATAGAGACAGCCATGCCAGCAGGGAAAGATACACATCTATAATCGGGTTGCACAGAGCAGATTTTTCTCGTTCCCCCATCAGAGCCTAATGGGGTGAGGGATCATTTGTTTGGGGAGTTCTACCTTGCAGTAAAATCCTAAACATGGTGAATATTCAGCCCAAAGCAAACAGATGTTTAAGGAATAGATTTTTAAAGAATCACGTTGTTAATTTCCTGATAGCTTTCAAATACCAGCTTTTCCCTAGGAGCAGGCAAATGCCTTCTATTTGTATCCCAGGCTTTGATCAGAGCCTGTGTGCATCTATTTGGCTGTCTGTCTATCCATCTATCTATCTACATATATGTATATATATATAATGTACATCAATGAAATGAAAGTGTTCTTTGAAGCTCCCATGTTAACTGCAAACCTGCCCAAATTAAATCTTTCAAACTGCTGGGAAACAGAAGGGAGATGGCTGTGGCTTTAAATATGCCTTGGCTGAGCAATGGCACTAGGAAAGGACTGGAATATGTAATATGATACTAGATATCTGTGTAATCAGGACTAATTATATGGCATGGTTGTTAGCTTGAAACAGGACATGTTGTGCCCACAGTTTATGAAAATATATTAAAACATTACCAGATTCCACATCCTCATTGAAAGAAAGCTGCAGAGTTAATAAACGTGTAAGGGACAACTAATTGGCTGCTTTGTTCCAGCCTACTACAGGCAGAACAATTTCCATTTGAAGGAATTAGTGCAGCCAAAATATGTTACAACGATAGCCCTAGAAATAGCAACAACCTGCAGCGCTTCCAGAGCACATCTGACTGAATGATCTCAAAGAAGGAAACGTTTGCATTGTATCACCACGTTTCAGAGAAGGAAATTGAAGCACAGAAAGGGAGAGATGGTCCTCAGGGTCAGAAATGTGGCTGGCACCCAAATTCAAGGAACCTTTTAAAAGCTTAGGCCATGCAGTCAGGCTGTCTTGACAATAGCCACTCTAGAGCATAGGCAATGTGGACAGGTTAGTAGGAAATGAATTAGGATCATCTAGAGCAAGAGGGAAGAACTGATGCATCTCTGGCTACAGAACCAAGTTTGAGGCTGGGGCTGGGGTACCCTTTTCTATCCCACACTCTTATTTCAGGAGGTAAGGAGAAATAGCTGCATTTGCATAAGATGCTTGTGTTCCTGTAAGTGAATCCAGGTGGTCAGCTGGTTAAATTCCACCTGCCCTTGTCTACAGAAGTCCCTGGTACAAGTGTCCCCTGTAGATGGGTCTTCAGTTTCTTGCTGTGGAGCTGCATCCACCACCCTCCCAGGAGTCAGGCTCCACTGGCTTCCCAACAAGCCACCATGAAAGTGAAGTTAAGGCTGGAGCACTCAAGTGTTTGCTGAGCCAGCCAGTGTGGGTGCTGTGATTTGTTCCTGAGTGGTTGGTTGCTAGAAATTAATGTTGAAGCCATCATTGTGGTGGTCTCTGAAGGGTCAGAGTGAGCGCCTATCTCTGCACTGAGCAATCCTGATGCCTCACCAGCGAGAGGATGTGTTCACAGTTGCAGATCATAGACATAAAGCTTAGAAGCTTCAGCTCTCTCTGTAACCAAAGGAATCTTTGGGCAAACCTCAAGTCCCCAAGTAGCTCAAATCCCTGAAAAGACGTTTGGATTGTACACTGACTCTGTAGAGAGGCCAAAGCTGAAAATTAAATGCTTAAAGGGCTTTTTTTCAGCACTGCCTTAACCTCTTAGACAGTTCTTTCTTTACTTCCTCCCTATCAAGCATGGTTATTCTCCCATGCAGCTCATCCAGTCCCTCCAAGAACCCTTCAGCCCCTTTTCCCCAGCTCACCAGGAACCCAGCCCAGTGGCCATGCAGGGTTTTCCACAGCCTGCAAGGGAAGGTCAGGACTTGTTTCAAACAGTAACCTCAATGTGTCCTGCAGTCCTCACCATGGGAAGACCCTGTGATCCCAAACAAACATCCAGTTCAGAAAGAGAATGTCTGTTGTTATCAGCATGCTAAGAAACTATTCTCCTGAAGGTGATGTGTCTGCAGCAAGATAGGAAAGCATCGATGACTCAGCTGGGGAGGGCAGGAAGGTTAGAATGGTTTCCTATGGGAGCTAATGAATTAAAAGCTTTGCTGAAAATGATGGACATTTTCTGGAGTGACAAGCCAATAGGCCTATGAATTTCTGACAGGAAAAGAGACCTCTGTGCTGCTGGAGAGGAGAGCATTACCACTTGCGTTTCACACAGGCTCAGGAAAGTCCATCCTGGATACAAAGACGTCTCTCTAAGGTTGGGTTAAGTGGCACAGAGCATGCGAGTGCAGTGCAGAAAGAGGCTGTCGGGTGGCAATGGAGGTTCATGCCCTTCCTCTCCTTTTGTTACTGTCCTTTTTTAAGCTGCTCGGTGAGCAGCAAATTCTGCTCCCACTGCACTCACTGGAAAGCATTTGAGCGGGGCTCCCTTTGATGCTGCATGTGGCACAGGGAGCATTTCCTCTTATAGAGTCTCTGTCCTGCACTCACCTCTTTCTACTTGTGCCAGAGTAAAGGTTAAGATTACTTAGGTTGAAAGCGAGAGATGTCCTCCTCTAAAATCACTGGTAAATGGTGAGAAGTTTGTAAGAGATTAAAAGAAAGCAAAGAACAGCTGTTACAGGGAATGGCTAAGGTAGGAAAACAGAACTGTTGGTGGAAAACTCACACATACCAGCCACCTTGCACTGCCTTAAGTCCACCCTTTGCCCATATCAGTATTGCTCTGTTCTGTCACTCTGCCTCACTTACAGAGCCCTGCTCCAGCACAGCATCAGCAGAGGAGCTGTTGCCTCTTTCAACCATGGACGTTTTTTCTCTAATAGCCACCAATTCCATGTTTCTCATTTTCTGGACACGCTGGAGTTCAAATTATGGAAGTGCTGAGTGCTTGCAGCTGAGGTTAGGGGCTTTGAATAGACACGATGCGGGTACCCTCAAAAATCACACCGGGGCCTCACTAGTGGAGCATCTGCAACTCCTGCTTACAGGAGTATTGGAAAAGAAATTCCCTCCTGTGGGGGAACCTCACAGTTGCTGCACTGATGCACATGAGAGAGAAGTCCAGGAGAAGATGAATAATTCTGTCTAAGAGCAGGGACTTGATGGCGTGCGGCAAATAATGCCTGGGGCCACACACTGAACAAAAAAGGACAGAACAAAATATTGACTGGCCCTTCATTAATCGCTGTCTGTCCACTGTGCCCTGAATGAAGCAGCAGTCTTGCTGAAGGAAAAGTAGGCTGTGATGAGGTAATTAAAGACCACATCAGAAGGCATATCCGCCAGGAGGCTGAATTAAAATTGCACTGACAGCCTTTGTTCTGGCAATTCCTCCTTTTGCTGCTTGACTTTGCAGCCTTAACGATGATGTATGAGCTCAGAACTGCATATCCAACAGGCTGGATAGGCCCACGGGACTGTCCCATCATCCTCAGAGGTGATGGGCACCTTCATCGGCATTATGTTGGGTAGAGTTGGGGAATGTCTTCCTAGGTATGGGCACAGTCTGATCAGAGGCACTTCTATCAGGACAACTCAGCCTTCCAAGTTCTGAGACCCATACTGACACTAAAGAGCTGTGTCCTGAGGCTGTGTGGTCTTACAGGCTCAGGCATTTGCTGCTTTCTGGCACGTGCTGCGTCTGAGATGTTCATCCCAGTCTGCTTCGTCCTGTGTTTCAGGAAAACTCCTCTCTACACTTTTAAGCTCTGCCTTCAGGATTTTTGAGGTTTCACCTACATCTGGTAATGCTTTCTCTGACCTGGCCATGACTGACACGAGAGCTGGGAGCGAAGTGAGCTGGGAGTGAAGCTTTACATAGATGGCTGCTCCCTATCATTCTCTAGGGGCTCTGTTACTGCCATCCCAGCTCACTTCAACCAAACTTAAATCACTGCCTTATCATTGCCCCCCACCACCACCGTTTTCAGTGGCGAAGAGGGGAGCAGAGTCCAATAAACAGAAAGAACGTACTAGAACAAATCAGAACTCAGAGATCTGGAATACTGCACAGCTTTGAGGGCACAGCAGCATTGCAACGCTGTGAAAGTGAGAGAAAGGAAAATCAGGCACCTTTTTCTCTCATGACTTCTCTCACATGGAAGGAGATGCTGCTGGCCATCTTTGAGCCAGTCATTCCTTGGGCATAAGGGTATAAGCCTGATTTACTATAGCAAAATAAAGCCCAGTTAGCTAACTGGTTTGAATGCAAAGTCTGTGTGTGCCAAATAAACTACACACATTTTCCAGCCATTGGGCAAGGAGGCTGCTCAGAATTCAGCTGTGCATTTCAGCCACACTGAGAGGCTGCCACTGCCACTAACAGCAAATTCAGTGTCTCCATATTTAATAACTTTGGGGTTTTGCTAGTGCAAAATAAAACTCACTTGGGTCTTCAAGGAGAAGTTCCTCAGAGCAATTCTGAAGATATTTGTGGGTCTGGCCATTCCCCTTGCCCACAGGGGATACACACAAGCCCTTCACCTCCCCAGGCTACTTGTAACAGCAGCAGCTAATCCTACTATGCCCTTGAGGGGGTGAAGGGACTCCCAGGAAGTCCGAAGGCCCCAAACCAGTGCCACTATCATAAATGCTACTGTCAGTGCCTTTGAATTGTGCAGACACAGCAAAGTAAATGGTTTATTCCCCTTCTTCTAGTGCTGCTCCAGAGAAAGGTCAGCAAAACCACTTACACTTTGTAGAGAAAGGAGGAAATGAAATCTTGGCTCCCTTGGAGGGAGGATTTCAGCCTATTGCAGGGATTTCACCAGGACCTGGTGCATGGGGTGCCCTACAGCTCTGCTGCTTTTGTATGGACAAGTGGGACCAGATTGCACTTAAAAGTCTTCCTTATGTTACTGGTAGGACTGCATGGGGGCACATCCTACCAACCAGCACAGAAACATTCACAGCCAGAGGTCCCTGTGTGTTCAATCAGTGCAAAGCTCACATAACTATCTAAACACCCCTTTGCATTATCCTCCCATGTTGGCTATGCTCTTTAAAAGGAAAATTAATCCCCCACCCCGAAAAATACTGCTGAGGAGTCAAACAACTTCAATCTGATTTCCGGGGCTGTAAATTGCATCAGTAGTGGGAGCACTACTATGGCTTAAAGGAAAATTACATGTTTTGCCTCAAAAATTAATTTCTGGGGCTTTTTTCCCCCTTCTCTATTGGTAATTATGATCTGTCAGCTCACTCCCACACACGTCTGCATGTTTTACGCAACTCTCCATACTTGTAGCTGTCGTTAAGGAAAACCTTTCAGGTTCTAAACGGTGACACATTTGCGTGGGTTCAGTGAAAAGGATCCATTTACAGTTTGGGGAGGTTTGCAAGGCTTGGCCAGCTCCCAGCAGAGGGTTCACCAAAATACCGCATTACAACAATTACCTTGTCAAACACTTGGGAACCACAGTGCCGGCTGGAAGGATTTTACCCTGGATTTCAGCACGCGCACACACTAAAGCACATGCAAACAGATAAATACACCTCCGGCTTGGTCCTGTTTTCAAGCAGTCCCTGAACAGAAGGTGTGTAAAAATACTTCAGGACCAACCAGGGAGCCAGTGTGTCTGATGGGTGGCCCAGCAGGAGGAAATCATTTGCATTACCGTATGAAGCAGGTTTGGTCCATGTCAACAATCCCTTTCAAAATGAAGGTGCTGTCAGCTGATTTGATTTAATTTAATTTACTCCACCTTAATTTACTTTTGGAAATGAGCTAAATGACTAAATTGAATTATGACTACGTTAACTCTGAAGGAGCATATCCACATAGGAGCTTACTGTGGTTTTGCTAATCAGCTTTACATTTACACCCTAAATTTATTTGGATTAGCTCTCACAAGCATCCTCCATAGATATGCCTGGAGATAGCCACCTGCTTTCCATTTCCTTCCTTGGGCTTGTTGTTCTGAGGAAGCCAGGGCTCAGTAAGCAGATTCACAGCATCTGTGTCATTTTATGCCTCACTCCGGGCTGGACTTTTCCTCTATTTCTAAAGAGCAGGACAGAGCACTCTGAAAGCAGAGATAGTTGCTATGTGTGCTGGTGGGTTGACATGGGTAATGCCTGATGTACAGAGCACGCTAATCCCAATATCATATTGCTAACTTGAACAAGCTCAAGAGACTGTCATTTTCTGCTACATCTCATCAGGTAAGTGTAACGCATTATTCTCCTGCTGCTTCTTAGGAAATAGGAGGATAGAAGAAAAGAGAAAACCTATTCCTATCCTCTCTGCAGCTTCCTGCTCCAGAATCAGTAAAGATATATAACAATGGCTGGGTCTGAGCCACAAATGTTGTAATTGTGGCTCCTTCTGTTATGTGATAACATGGTTCCAGTTACAAGCTAATTATTCCAGCCTCCATACATTGTCTCCTCAATGGAGCAGAATGCCTTGCTGCAGTGAGCTGGGGAAGGAGGCCAGGTTACCAAGGGATGGATGAAAAGTAGCATGTCTCTCCTTCTGTGGCAGAGGGAGGGACATCAGCAAACTCTTCTGGGGAGTAGGCTCTTATATGATGCCTTCTCTATAAGCAGCACGGACCAGCCCCTGCATCCAGAAAGATAGGGCCACCTGATGAGATTTCCAGATTGTTGTGGTTCATGGAGAATCCCAGCACTATGGGGTTTATATCGCCCAGAAATCATAATCTGATGCAGTGGTTGGGTGGTGATGTGGCAAGTGTGTGCTCCACTTTCTGGAAACAGGCACTGGTGACCACTTGGAAACAAAAGAACAACCAAGTCTGCCGTAATGGCTGAGGATTTCTGACTTTTGCTCTAACATTTCAGATTTGTTTTTATTGCTTCTAATTGGCCTTGCTTTGGAGCACGCACATTATCTAACTGCCAGGGCGCTGGCTGTCATTAACTGCTGGGCCGTTTGATTTGTGTCTTTTACAACTGAAACTTGTCAGACATCGCCAGAAAATACTGTGCTCCCCTTGCAGTGTCAAATACGGGCCTGGCTAATTGTGCATCCCTGAGAGTGAAGCATTTGAAGTAATCACGCACTGATGGTTTAGCTGCGATGGACGCAATGGAAATGCGTCTTGTCTCCATGGAGGAGAAACAGTAAGAATTAGATCAGCAGCTATATGACAGCAGCCACATTTCTTGGTTTCAGGGATCAGGGGTTAGCCATTTTCCAGCCTTGATGGTTCATTTCTGATCCCACTCACGTGGCTTGGATAATTTTGTTTTCTCCCCCCTTTGCAATTTAAACACAAATTCTCTTCTATTCTGGCCTTCTAATACACCAGCTGCAAAGCCACTAATCCAAATCTATTGCTCCCCACCTCGACTTGTTTCGCTGGATGGAAACAAAAGTCTGTATGAAACAGCTCAAAATGCCCCAATGTGGCACAAAATGCCACAAACATGCCTATGGTGGTGGCTCTGTAAAGCTCAGCACATCTAAAACATTAGCCTGGTTTCTAAGCCTGCTGATTTGTTTTAATACCTTTAAGGTTTCCTAACAATTAGAAATCCAGATACAGTGTTTTGGATGTGAACATGTAAACTGTGTTTGGAGTAGATGTGTATAGGGCTTGTCTTCTTACAGATGAGCTGAGAGTGCTATGGGAAGCAATAGGAATACTCCTGTTTTGCAGAAAGTAGAAAAGAGCATCACTGAGAACACCAGGATGTTCGACCTCACTGTGAATTATGCATCTGCTGTATTTAGATAGAAGCAATTTTGCTGTTGAAATCAGAGGTTGGCACTTTTTTTTTCCCCCATGGGGTTCTGCAACTTGAAAATTGTGTCGAGATCAAGCATGTGGGTTTTTTTTAGCTGTAAAGGTGAATGTATTCAGATTATTCAAGTGGTGATTTTTTGGATGTACAATTAGTTGACTGAGAGATGTGGTATAAATTTGGTATTGTAATTGCTATGCCTCTGAGATTTCAATTTGCAAACCAGTCTGAATGGCTGCAAGATTAACTGTTGTATGTATGATGAGTACACAGCATTGCTGTGATTTGATCATGACTGTCAACTGGCTCTATGTCCGAAAAAAGTCACTTTGTCACAAGCGTCTGATGTAAACAGTGGTTGATGGTCATGATGCTTCAGTCCAGTGGATGGCTGAATGCCTGCTAAAAATGGCCAGTGTCTAAAAATCCCAGCTGTAAGTGCTGTTGGTTAGGATTTCCTTTTTCTGTGTTACCCAAAATCAGGAAAAAGGAAGGTTTAAAACCCACTTTTGTCCTCTTTGTGTGTTTCATATTATGTTTCCTTCAGTTGTGGAGGTGAGAATAGGAGTGCCATTCAGCAGCGCTGTTCTAGTTGCCTGGATGAGTGCGCATAGAGAAATGAATGTCTACATGGAACAGCCAAGCCCTTCCTGCCTGTCCAGCACTGGCTGTCAGCAGTGACACGGCAGTGCTGATGCTGCCCCAGGGCAGGGGATGGATTGACTAGCTGGTTTTCCTATGCTGTGCATGATCCTCTGTTTGGTCCACAGCTGCTGCTGTGTTTGGGTCTGAGCGTTGTCTAGGAACATGTCAATGTAATTACCCACAGAACCAGAGAAATGGCTTGTTCTCACTTCAGTGTGCCTTTCAGGTCTCCCTCCCAGGGTCCTAATTTACTTATTTTTGTCTCAGCGTTTCTCTTTTCAAAATACCACTGTGCCTTAGGTTGGTGATTGAACTGTGGAGATGCAATAGATGCTGAACTAGTTGGCAGCTGTGACAGCAGTGTGAAGGGAGGGCTGGTGGAGGTAAAACCCTCTAAACCCTGTGCCCCATCAGCCCCTATGTTATTTCAATTCATTTAAAATGTATTTTAAAACCACCTTCTCCAAATAAAAGCAGAAGCACAGACAAATACACATCTGTGTGGTGGGGAAGGCAGGTTCCTCCGTGTCACCATGGCAGGCAGGTTTAGAGGGGCCCAGTTCCTCAAGGGTGAGTCAGGCCAGAGGGATCAAGAAACCTGGGTTTCCATCTCATAGAGTCACAGACTGGTCTGGGTTGGAAGGGACCTTAAAGCTCATCTAGTTCCAACCCAGGCGAACAGATAAGTGATAACGGGGGAAGCAGACTGAGTGCTTAAAGGGTAGATCAGACACCATATAACAGAATTAACCAATAATAAAGGACAGAGATTTACTTTTCCTTAAAGCAGCAAGCATTTGCTGTGCACACTGTAAACACACACCCAGCAGTGTTTTGGGAAACAAGTAGTGAGAGTATCAGGAACCAAAGCATTCCAGAGTACGTCCGTTCTTCCAGGCAAAGCTGTGGGAAGCCCAGGAGCTGTTTCTGTGGTGTGGAGTTGTGAGGAGCTCAGTTCTTAGCCCATGAACTCCTGGGGCATCACTGCAAAAGTACTTTGTGTTTAGTGTAACTCAGCTCCTTTGAAGGCCAGTAGTTAAACTCCCACTGCTGTGTTAGGACTGTAGCCCAAAAGGTGCACTGGAAATGCCACACTCCAAACTATAGGGACAACTAAAGTTTTGCACGATTCTTTAATAACTGGAATTAATTATCACAGTGAAATAACAGCGTCACATCAGGCTCTTTGAAGGCACTGGTCTGGATGCTGGAAGCACTCTCATGCGTTGGGCGACGGGTGTTCCCCGACCATGCAGTAGGAGTCTGTCACTGAAGGGCTGGGGTCCAGCTGTGAACGCAGCTGGACAATCCAGCTGTGGACAGCCCTGTGAACCCAGCTGCCCTGTGAATGCTATATGCCCCAGAAGGAAATATCCACAGTGATATGAGGGCAGTTAATGAGCAGAAATGTGAAACATTTCAGGTATGTGAGAGCTGCAGTGAGGAGCGAACAGTGGTAAAGTGCATTTACGCAAAGGGAGAGCTCAGAGCTATCGCAAAGCCTCCTGGAAGGACCAACCCTGCTGTGGCCAGAGCAGAATGAGACCAGCTGGTTTTTTACCACCTCTAATTTGTCCCAAGCTGCCAAAGCCTTCCTTACAGATACACTTCATTGTGAGACTTTACACATGGCTTCTCCTCAGAACACACCCCACATGCGGCTTACCTGCTGCTCAAACACCGCAGCGGTTCACAATACCTGTCCTTTCTCTCTCTTCCTTTGGCAGGAAGGAAAAACTGACGCTTTTTAAAGGTACTACCCAGCGGGGCCAAGGGAACAGCCATGCCGGAGGCAAGCCAGAGAAGAGGAGTCAGGCACATCTGAAGGACCAGCCACTCTCCAGGAGATGAATGAGAAGAGAAGAGGAGGGCTGGTCTGTGGGGCAAGGTGGAGCAGCACACTGGGGTCTGGAACTGATGGTGTTTCTCTTCTTTTTCCCCCCAGACAACTATTTCTAAGATAACAGCCCAAGGAGGAAAGAGGGAGAGGGAAATTAGTGAAATTTTACTGTTGATTCATTTTTATTTATAGATGGTAAATCAATTTCTTTTTTTGGTTTCTTTTCTTTCCTTCATCTCTGGGGGGAAAAAAAAGAGTGACCCTATAGATTTACAGGAATCATTTGCAGTGGCTGGAAAGCTATTTGTTAAAATGAGAAAGCCTCCCCTCCTCCACCAGCTCTCTCTTTAAAGGGGTAATCCATACTATGTGCTAACGAGGGAGTCCTGGCTTCCCTGCTGCACCATGTGATGTCTCCCCTTTTAGTGTCAGGCTCAAAAGCTCTTATGCCAATTGCATGTGCTAGCCCTGTTAGCTTGCATTAAGAGAGCCTGATAAATAGCTTCTGGGAGTCAGGCAGGTGCTCCTCCGTGTGCCGTTCATCATCTGCTGCATGGTTAGGATTTTTGCTCTTCTATCAGATCATTTGAGGAAAAGGGTCATATGAGAGTGTTACTGTCAGGCTGCAGGCATGAAACTCACTGCAAGACCTGTCTAACAGTGTCTAACAGGAGGGCAAAATGGACCCATTGCCCTCCAGCAAAAACTGGCTGGGGTCTAGAAAGATGGGACTTCACAACAGACGTACAGCTGAGGCAGTGTGAGGAAGGGTTAGTGCGGAAAGGGGTGAAAAAATAGTATTGGGCTCATACTGTAAGAAGCCCCCAGAAAACCTTACCACCTTCCCATTACATGTGAAATGCTTGCAAAAAGCCATTGTCACTAGGCAGTCTTGTCTCCTGTGGTGTGCGATTAGCTGAAACATCTGCCAGTGATGTGGAATTGAAGCAGGAGGCCAGTGGTTCTCAAACTGGAGAACAGAAGAGGGTGATTCTAAGGGGAGTCTGAGTGTCTCTGATGGGATGGGAAGGGACAGTGCACTTAGAAGTGCTCCTTGGCAACCCATCAGAAGCCTTGGGAAGCTTCAGTGTTTTCTGCTAGGAGCTGGGCTGCAATGATGGCTTGGAGGAGAGAAGGTGCCAAGACCTAGTGAGTAGATGAACCAGACTGAAGGTGAAGAAAGCAGTATGAAACAAGACAGAACGTGCTCCTCCTGGTGCTGTGTGGCCCTGATGAAGCAGTATCCTCAGACACTAGTAAAAGAACTGGGTTGGTTGCTCCTCTCTTTCCCAGGACACAAGTGCTATGGCAGACGCAGCTGGCTCCTTGTAGTGGCCTGTGAGAAGAATGCATCCTGGAGATAAACTGAATGAGAAAACCTGAGAACTATAGGCTAAACAGACCATCAGGGTAAGCTAAATTTACTGTCCCTGTGAAAGTACCCCCTGATTCTTCAGCAATGGAGACCTGGCTGCAAGGCCTCAGCATGACCAACATTGAACCCAGGCGTAACCCTAAGAACTGAAAGCAGCTTGGGTTGCATTCACGCAGTCAGAGAGCTAGTAGGCCCTCATATGGGCTCATCTGTCTTTGAATACAGCCCCATATCGATAGATAGAAGCGAGTTCTGTGTAAGGTCCTTAAGGTCCTTTCAATACAAGTAAACATGAAGCAAGCAGGGGCAAGGCTGAGGTCTGTGATATGTCTCAGGACCTCACATGTACTTCTGGAGCCCCATCACAACAGACCTGGGAGCTGCTGGCACGTTCTCCATCCAGTTTACATTACTACAGGACAAGAGTGATCAGGTACAAGTCAGGACACAAATCTGGCTTTCCATGCCTCTGAAAAAGGACAGGCTACTCAGGATCTGACAAAACTTGATGTGTCTGTGCATTAGCCACCGTTAGCTGGACTTTGATTAGTTAGTTTCTCTCTGGTAAGGGTAACTTGGTTGAAAACAAGAGATATCCCACTGGAAGGAGAATGATCTAAAACACCAAGCACACCTCATATCATCAGTATTTCAAGGTAAGGGGGTTAAACTGTGCATGTTTTTAGGGAGAATAAAATGCCTTGATATGATGAATTCCAAGGCATCCAAAAGGCACAGTGCTGGCTCTGCCTCCAAAAGCAGAGTAATGAATAGCAGTGACAGTGTGATAATTAAAATGACCTCTTGGAGATATGGATTAGAAGGTACACAGAGGGGGGATAAGTTCTCCTTTGAATTAATCTAGTGCTAATTTATTACTATCATTGGGTTTATAGGGTTTTAGGGGAAGACTTTCAAAGTTGGTTTACTGGGGTGATAATGTTCTGTCTTCATATTCATTGGAAAAACACTTGCAGAATTCCTCATTATCTCTTTTTGAATGATTCTATATGTACATATACGTATAATGACAGTTTCAGGTGTTTGCTTAACTGCTAAAGAGTCTGCTCTAGAAATACGAATAAAGTGATAAAAGCAGCAGTGGAATGAGTGTGCTGTTTCATTTTCATTCCTTCCTCCTCACAGGCCCCCAGAGTTACTTCAATACCAAGATGTGGGCAAGTGGATTCTGGGAAACCCTTGTCCTGCCCTGCTCATGGCTATTAGAGGCTCCTGCTATCTGACTTGTGAAAGTTGGTCTTTTAAGTTTAGGTTTAATAACTGGATCTTCTTTGGATCTCACTGTCCTCACATCTTACCTGTCTCCTGACATCCATGTCTGCCCCACAGCCTGCAATTTCCAGGTCTTAGTATAGACCTAATGTAGATAGCTCACCTCTGCCAGAGATGCCTCCTTTCTGCTGAGGTATCCCAAGCCTTTAGCTGGATAGAAAGGACAGATTGGAATCTGTTACCCATATGGGAAATGATGACATCTCATTTGTCAACTCCCATGCTGGTAACCTTCTTCCCATCCTCTCCACCTGCCCAGCACTACCACAACATCCAAACATAAGCTTATCTGCCAAGAGCATCTGCCTTGCTCCTCAGTCAGGCAGCATGCCCATTCTGGATCCCACCCTCCCATTGTTTGTTCCATTGCACACTCAAACTCTTTGCTCTTGCTTCTCCATTCACTCCTGTCTCAGTTTATCTCTGGCACCTTCTGTTTCACCCGCAACTGCCCTTACCCACTTTTCCACCGTAAGATCCTGATCACATCTCTTCTGAATCCTATAGGCAGAGTTGACTCTATAGTGCTTTCTTCAGAGACCCATCTCTGCTTTTGGGGTCCACCAATAAACCATGTCTCTTGAAAGCTGTCCCTGACTAGCTGGGGATGGAAGCCTAAGCCTTTCACCATGGGTATTTGCTAGCATCATGTAAGCATGATGAGGGCTTATGCTTTAGTGTGGCAGTGTGCATGATGTGCACGATGTGCACACACCATTGCATAAGTTCTTGGGGAGACCATCATGCGAGCTGAAATATATGACACCTTTTTCTGCCAGTCGCCAGTTCACTTTCCTCCCACATAAATGCTTCAGAAGTTCTCCTCTGCCTGCTTCGGAAGTTCTCCTCTGCCTGAAGATCCTGCTTCAGATGAGCCTTGAACCTCTGAAGGCCTGCCATGAGGCTCTTCTGGAGAAGATGACCTGTGTCTCACACATAAGTAATGCATACTGTATGCTCCACAGTAATTCTCTACTAGTCACTTGTGTTGGTTCCAAGGTAAGGCAACAGCAGGGATTGTGAAAGGTTCAGAGCAAAATGGGGTCTCAAACTGGGAGTCAATTTGACAGAACAGTATTTACTCTTAAGAACCAAGGCATGTGTTCATCTGAGCACAACTGCAGGGCTCTTCTTGCAGAGAGACCACAGCCCAATGCATCCCCCTGCTTGTTTCCACGATGCTCAGTGAGCTGGAGGCCCCCTTGCAGCTGCAGCAACATATTTACATCCCTTTGTATGGGACTGGGTGACAACTATTAAAATGGTGAAATTAACTTGTTTTCTGTGCATTCTGCTCTCCTGACAAGAAAATCCTGCTTCAAACCCCTGTGCAGGCAGTCTTAACTGCGCTGAATAGGACCCTCGCTGTGAGGGGATTATATATTCTGATTGGGGCTGCGTTTGCAATTATTTTCTCTGCCACACCAAAGACCTTTACTGCAGAGCTGCAAACCCGTTATAGGAACATGAAATGCTTTGACTTCTTCACTAGGGAAACATTAATCCAATCACAGGTTATGTCCATTACAGACTATGGCAATATTGTATACAGGAATTCCCAGGAGAAGGTTCTACAAAAATTGGAATCTCTCTATAACCATGTTATGAGATTTACTGGTGTGGATAAAATGGGCAAAGTTAAAATTACCAGGCTGGCTATCTCTAAAAGACAGGTGAAGTCTGCTGGCTATCATTGCTTCATAATATTACAAATGGAAAAGCCCTGAAGTAATTGAATAACACATCTGCTGAAAAAAGCCTTGTGAACTGCTATAACCTAAAGATAGACTGCAAGGAAACAATGTAGGTACAGCACCCAGTTAAAAAGAAAAAGATGCTTTCCTTACCTGGTGCAGGAAGATATCGCAAATGCAGATAGGGATTCTCTTTATGCCTTCAAGACTATATGTATGTGTGTGCTTTATGTGTGTGTGTGTGTTCATGTCTATCTACCTCTTTTCACATAAAAATAAGTTAAACCCATTTCCTCAGCAGCCAGAGGCATGGTGCTGGATGGTAACGATTCATAAGCAGAGCACACTGAGTTTGCTTTTGTACTAAAGGCTGCTAAAAACATTTGCCATGGCTTGCAAAGGAACTGATTTTTGTCCCCTTAAAGTCTCTCTGTCCCCATGTGGAAAATGATTTCAAAGCACTCTGCAAGAGTTGACTCATGTCTTCCCTGTGCTTTAGTATCATTATTCAGTGGTCCATAGCCACGGTTTAATAGCAGACAGCAACTTCACTGGGTTTGCTGCAGCCCAGGGCTATGAGGAAGATACGTACTGATGCAGCCATGGCTGCTGCAGAAGGTCTGTGCACTGTTCAGAGGGGAGGATGGCCCACAAGCATCGCCCTGAGGGACAACCGGGTCACCTTCAGGCAGGGAAGAGCCACATGCTCCAGAGCCAGCAGAGCTGACCAACCCTCCCTCATCCACCCTCTGGAGGTAAGTGTGCTATGGACTGGTCTTTCTGTGGTGTGAGGACGACAAGTTGACTATAAGCTGGCAGTGTGCCCTTGAGGCCAAGAGGGAGACAGTATACTAGGGTGCATCGGGAGGAGTGTGGCCGGCAGGTCAAGAGAGGTGACAGTCCTCCTTTACTTGACTCTGGTGAGGCCACATCTGGAGTACAGTGTCCAGCTGTGGGCTCCTCAGTATAAGAAAGACAAGGAGGAACTAGAGAGGGTCCAGCAGAGGCCACAAGGATGATCAGGGGTTTGGAGCATCTCTCTTATGAGGAGAAACTGGAGGAGTTGGGCCTTTTTACCCTAGAGGAGACTGAAAGGGGACCTCATTAATGCATATCAATATCTCAAAGGTGGATGCTAGGAGGATGGTGCCAGACTCTTTTCAGTGGTACCCAGTGACAGGACAAGGAGTAATGGCCACAAACTGAAAGACAAGAAGTTTCACCCCAGTCAATACTGTGATTCTGTGGGAGTGGATTCAGATAGGATCAGACACAATACATCTTCCTGTGGCTTTGCCTGGGAACAGAGGAGCACCTCTCATTACTCATGTTCTTCCCCATCTGGTTGCTCTGAGCAGAGATCCACAGGCACCTGACATGAACTGCATTGCAGCAGCATGGCTGTCAGGGGCTGTCATAGATGGTCAATACAGGGAGCCGTGATTTATTTCATGCTTCGTGCACCTCTCCACAGCAGCTTACTGCACGTGGAAGGAAGACATGCTCTTGAGAGAGCAAGTCTGGAAGAGTTTGAATCCTCCCATGGAAGGAACACAGGGGAGGCTGACACCATGAATGCTGATGGGCACGGTATATCGAACATTGAAATCAGTGTTTTGTGTTCCCTCCCCCTTGCCCCCTCTTTTTTTTCATGGAGTTGTTCATTGAAGAAGTTCTTTATAATTGAAAATGTTTAAAAAATCCAATTTGACAAAATATAAAAATGCTGCTTTTTCAGTAAGGTTTGAAATTCACAGTCTGGAAGTAGTAGGATCAGAAACCATCCAACTCCAGCTACAGACAGCATCAATAGCCTGGGTATATGAAGGAAGATTTTCTTACTAACTAGAGCAAGTTATGCCATTGGGGACAAAGTCTTTCTTACAGTCATAAGGAAGCCAGTATCCTACCGTGACTGCCTGTTACATACACAAAATTATACTGAGTATGAAGAGTCCCCTGTTCATTTTGCATGTTTAGGGCTGTTACCCCTGGTACATTCAGCCAAAGCAGCCTGAACAAACACTGAGGATTTGGACACAATTCCCTTCAGTGGTAGGCAAAGGTGGGGGCTTTCTTGGTTTTGCTCCATGTGTCTGCCACTAAGGTTAATAAGGATGGTTCTGTCACATTTATAACCCATTTTAAGGCTGCGTTAATATGTTTATAGAGGTGTAACGTTTTTAGACCCTAAGTGTTACCCATGCAGTTGCTTTACACCCCTTTACAGAGCTGGGCTGCCATAAATGACAAGGCCACTCACTTGTGTTTGCTGTGCAGAATGCAGAGCACAGTCCTGAGGGGAGACAGCGAGCTCTTGGTGGGAAGTTGTTTTCTGGCAAATCCATGTTGTACTCCAACACTTTCATTTCTTCATCCCCTAAGGCAGATTTCTTTTCCCCCTCGGTCTGTCACAGCCCTGTCACGCTCCCAAAGAGTTTGAGCAGCTGATCCTGAGTCATCAGACGGAAAACACACAGCATGGCCAGGGAGGCTTCACTAAGAAGTAGGAGGAAGAGGGGAGGAAGATGGAGAAGCAGGATTTAACCTTAGATAAGAAACTGGTTAGAGCGTAGAGGTGCTCTTTAGCATAGAAGCGGCTTGCTGTTCAACACTGAGGGCTGGGTGAAACCTTTGGTCCTTTTAGGTGAAGAAGAGTTTTGCTATTCTTCTAAACAAAGCTAGCACTTTACACTGGAAATCTTGACTGCAACTCACAGCTCTTCTATGGATTGGATGTTGCAGGATTTAGGAGAAGGTAAGGAATACTAATTTGTGTGATTTATCTCAAACCCCATATTTCTACCTCATACCAATGCTGCTTTATATATCTTTTTTCATGTGAGGAAACACCCATTTCTCACACAATGGCCCAAGATTCAGGCAGCTGAAGTGAGCTGAAGCAGGAGAGAAGCGGGTCACAGAACCAGCGAGGGAAGTGAATGAGACTGAGCCGCAGCAGCCAGCTGAGTGATTGGCAGTGGGTGCTTGGCTAAATCATCACAGACGCTCCCCAGGCAGTGTTGGCAGAGAGCAAGCAGTAACTAAGCAGTAACTAAGAAGGGCTTAGTTAAATGCAGACATTTCATACCTCTCATCCTTGCAAAAACAGGGAGAAAGATTCTTGCAAAATACTTCCTCTTCTGTCACACACTACGTTTGTTACACCCTCTCCCTGAACCAAGCTGTCGTTCAGCCATCCTGAGACATGCCAAACCATTCATCTGAGGATTTCTGACTGAAACAGATGTAAACATCACAATCCCCAAGTTATTAGTTAGTTCCATGCCTACAATGTGATTGAGGGATCTGTGAAATGCCACACAGAGAAGAACCCCATAAACCCCTACACCACTTGCTATAATCACTGTAGGTGCCACCTTTTGAGGTTATTCTTGTTTGCCCAGGACAACCTCCAGGAATCTTTGATTTCCTAGGCTTCCTCGGTCAACTTCATCATAATTACACACTTATTGCATCCATGTAGCCCATAAACAAAAAGCTGAAAGGAATGTTTAGGCATTGCAGGTAGATACAGAGATAGCTGGAGTTGTTCTGCTGTGAATGCCAATTGTCCTGCCTCCTGATACAGGGGAGGTGCAAGGCATAATAGAGACAGTATGATGGTGCAAAGATAAATGGTCACAGCCAAGGTCTCCCTTCGACCTGAGGTGTGTGGTATATGAGTGAAGCTGTTCCCTGGTGCCGATGTCAGTTTTAAATGATTTAAGTTTCAAATCTGTAACTGGGTTTAGAGCAGTCTGTGTATGGGCTGAAAGGAAAAAAAATCTCTGGGTTTTCATTGATCTAGACAAATGGTGGCAGTCTGCATGGTGTGGGGCCAGTGTGGAAACCCAGGCTTTGGTTTGTGCCACATAGCCTGGAACATGCCTGGTTAAAAGGAGGGTACATTCTAGGAAAGGGAAACTGTATTCAGGAATCACCAAAGACCATCCGTGTAACTACTGCTGCTCAGGGTAAATTTACCTGAATTTGGTTCCAGTCTCCTCCCTGCTTCAGTATTGAAATGCCTGCTGTTTACATAAAAACATGTTTGTACTCAGCCTTTAAGTTCAAAACTGGAGGCACAACTGAGAGGTACAAAGAGATGCATGTTGCTGTGTCTTTGACGTGTGTTCACCAGCATGTTTGCGGTCAGTATCCTGTCTGCATGCTTCCACAATACAGAGGGAGTGCCTGGGGGAAGCAACAACCCTCAGACATTTTTTAATCCCACACTTCCAAATGCATTTAGGCCAAAAGCCTTTGTTATTGTGAGTCCTTTGGGTGAGCAGCTACAGGTGAGGTAATACAAACCATAATGACGGCTACAAGCATGTGTATTAGCAGTAGTGCAGACTACCCTTGCGTTTCTGTACTTGAGAAAAAGCACAACCAACATATTCAGCCCTTGGCTGCCCCAAAGCATTTTCGTGTGCTGTTGAGAAGATTAGAGTGCTGTGTGTTACTGGAGAGGAGATTAATCAGTGGAGCTGAACACTGCTTACCCCCTGTTACTGCCTGCCACAAACTTAACCAAACCTAATGAAGAGAAGGAAGTGGTCCCTGGTGTAACCATTGAAGGCACTCTGGTGTAACCCATGGGGACCACATACCGGAACAGGGCTGGTCACTGAATTGGGTACATCCCAATCTTGTCTGGGCCAGCTCTGGCATCAGAAAAGCAGTTCCAAAAAACCAAGCCACAAGGCTCATCATTCATCAGCACAACTGCACTGATGCCAGTGCAGAATAGCAGGAAAGTCTCTATCCCCATGTACTTTTAAATCATCAAGCTAATAAGTACCCTGGATGATAAGATGTAATCTTTTAAATGCAGTATGGATTTCTTCCCTGAATTATGCATGATAACATCTTTAGGCATGAGCTTTATTTTCTCTCCTGAAAGAGCTGTCTCGTGGTGGTGGTGGCGGCGATAATCACTGTGTTTTACAATTTGTGAGGCTGGCCCAGGGAAGGATCCCTATTGCTACACAATCTCTGCTCACTTCCTAGTTGTACTGGGCCCTAGGATGGTGCCAGAGCATCTCCAGGAGGTGTGATGCTGTTAACCCACTGGTTCAACAAGCTGACACTGGTCTCCAAGCAAAAGCGGCCAAATATGATGGTGAGAGAGATCAACAGGGGTAAAGGGAATAAGTAAGAGGATTTCAAAGGTGACAGGAGAGATTCGGATTGAGCCTGGTCACATGCAGTCTCCATCTGGGGCTCGCTGGTTGCTCAGGGGTGTATGGAGCCCACATGTTATATAGGAAGCAATGGGCACAGATTGTAACAAATATATGAAATCCTGTCTGAACACAAGAAAACACTTTCTGACTGTGAGGGTGGCCAAATATTGGAACAGAGTAGTCCTGCAGTCTCCATCCCTGCAGATATTCAAAACCCAGCCGGACACAAACCTGGGCAACCTGCTCTGGCTGACCCAGCCTGAGCAGAGGGGACGGATGAGATGGTCGCAAGATCTTTTCTAACACCATCCACCCTGTGATTCTGTTTTTCCTGTTTCTTCTACTCATTTCTGACAATTTTACTGCTCATTTTGCAGCCAGTGTAATATCAATATTTAGCTCTTTTGCAGCTTTTTTCTCTCCTTCATCTGCAATGCCGTTAATGAGGGGTTTTTTAACAGCTAGAGGAGCTGGGGCAGTCAGAGAACAACCAATTCGCTTAAAGACATTCAGGAAGATAGGGGCAGAGGGACCAGATTTCCTGAGTGTCACCTCCTTCTCCTGGATCAGAATTGCAATGCCTGTGTAAGGGGTATTTTGAGAGAGATGCCTGGTGTATCTAGCACCCAGTGACAGCAGAGGCCAAAGGTGTTGGATGCAGCATTCTATCCATGGACGCAGCCCTTGGATTGTAAATCACAGCAAAGGAGAAATGCTTCTGTGCTTTGCCAGGAAGACAATGGCGCAGGCAGCTGTGCTCCGGTGAGCTCAGCTGAACCACAAACAAGCAAGCTGGTGCTTTAATGAAGGCATATTTGCCATCGCTAAAAACAGTCTTTGCCCACTAGTGCTCCAAACTACAGGTCTAGTTTCTGTATATCACATCATATTTGCTTTTTTTCCTCCAATGCTTCTACTGTAGGTCTCAGATTTGGTCAAGTTGCAATGCAAAACAACAGAAATATTCATCCTTAATAGCACTATTATTACCAGTTCTTAGCGATTGATGTTTCTAACATCATAAAAATTCCTTACCTAAAGCTCACGCTGCTGTGATTTTGCATCTCAATGTATTTTGGTCTATTGACAAGTACACCTTTATAAAAAAAGTAACATGATTTTTTCTCATGAATATTGAAAATCAGAGAGAGGAGCAGATGTGCGTGCATGTCTACAGACACACGCACAGAGCCCCCACTTTAAGTACTTGCTTAAATCCCAGATCCTGACAAATAGGAATGATCTGCTTGTTACTCTTTCGGTGAGCTGAATAAATACGTGGCTTGTGTTTGTATGGAATAGGAGAAGGAAGCAGTGGCCATTTATGGGTGATTAATCACAGCCATGTATTCTTTATTTCCTATTTATGGGTGATACAGTGGGCTGAATTTTAATCAGCTCTCACGGTTGGTAGGTTTTCATGTTTCTGCTTTCAGTAGTTAACACTTCAGAGATATCAGGAAACAAAATGAGCAGAATGGCTGTGGGCTAGGATCGCACTCTGGTTTTACTGATGACTTTGCTTACTGTCGTCAGAGAAGGAAAAAAATGTCTCATGAGTGTGGGCTTCTGAGAAGGTAATTTGGAAATGAGTGCAGTTATGATAACATCACATAACAGTAGAACAGTGAGCCTAGTTCAACTAAAACCAGCTATGAACCCAGATTTCCACTGTCTCTACCTAATACGCTTATTAAAACTTATGCAAAAGAGAACAAAATGCTACCACTGGCATGCAGAGAACATTCCTATTTGAGGGTGCTTCACAGCCATTCAAGTGGCATAGTCATAACTAAGTGGAAAAGGGAGACTCCAATCTCATGCCCCACTGAGTCAGTGATGCCTTTGACAGTAGGTACGTCTAAAATGGGGATTTAATGTTTTCTGCTCTTGTTACTCAGCAGATGAAGCTGGCTTTTCCTTATGGTCAGAACTGGGACCTACCCCTGACTGGCGGGGAAATGCTGCCCTCTGTGGCCTCTGACTCTCGTACAGTTGTAGCTTGAAAGACTGGCAGGGCAAGCGATGTAAGATCTCAGGTAGAGCTCAGGAAGGCTCATTTAAGGATTATTGCAGGACTGGCTCCTTAATTCTTTCTTGGTTTTAACTTAAACATGCAGCATGGCAGAACGCTCTTCAGCAGAGACACGATATTCATCCCTTTGTTCACAGAGTGAAGAATAATTAACAGAGCCCTTACTTCTTCTCCTCGGATGATGCTCAATTTGACCTTTACAATACTAAAGTGGTATTAAGATAAGAATCATGTACTCTATCCTGACCTCAGTTACACCATAGTGAGCCTGAATTTGGAGTCAGACCACTAAAGTAACTAGAATTGACTGGGACTAAGACTGGTGTATGCTGTATTTGATATTCCTGGCATTTTTATTCAAGGCAGTCAGTGGGATCCATTACATCACCCACAACTGCCCTTTGTGTGCCACACACAATGTATTTATTACGCATGGTACTAATAGCACATTAAAATGGAGAGCACTTTAAAAGTCAAACTGGCCTTTTACATCACATAATTTGGGATGGGGGCCAGATTGCTCGGGATGATTTAGATACCTAACTCAATCAGTGAGCATGAGACATCGAAATGCCTTTGGAAAAAAACCAACCCTGCAGTCCCTAATCTTTAAATTTCATCTTTAATTTTGGAGTGAAATTGGTGCTTAGAAAATATAGCTTAGGGAGGGTAGGGAAAGAAGAGTCCAGAGAGCTAAACTGAAATCTCGGTGAGCCAGGGACTGGCGTCAGCTGAAGAGGAGATGGGAAATTAGGATGTGGCTCAGGCTGGCTTGCTTGCAGGAATACATTGACAAAATCAATGCAGGGAGATGACGCTGTCCAGCTCCTAAAAACCTACAGTCCTTTAAAATGAGGGTCCTGGGTGACAGATACTTTTCCAGGCATTACGGCTCTGACAGTCCAACCAAAGTAGAAGATCAAGAAAGTAAATTTGAGGGAGTTACTTTATTACAGATAACTCTGCCTTTTCCAGATAGCCACGCTTCAGTTAAACCCGCTGAACCAAGCGCCACATTGCAGTTAAGGCAGGGAAAGCAGGCTGCCCTAAGATATGATACAGGACAAGCAAAATTAATAATTTTGAGATACCTCATCACAGGAATAATGTGAAGAATTTTCTTCTTTCTTTTTTTCTGGGATTCTTGAGAAGATTCTTCTCATGGGCTACTATTTAAAGCCCAACTTTGTTCATGCTACTTGGATCCAGCTTTTATACCTTAACATGAAAACACACCTCTGAAAAGAATGCAGCACTATATTATGCCATGTGCAGTGGAGAAGAGCCACTTCATCAATGGATGTTATTCAACGATGGGAAGAATTTAAGTGATTTTTATGAAATGAGGATTTAGCTCACAAAGGGGCTTGGGACATGGGGACTTTAGAGATTTGGGGGCCAAATGATACAGCTTTGCTTCAAAAGTCGGCCTGAGACTGAAGAAAACCATTCTGAAATTACTCAATGGCTTCGGGCTATCCTTTGTGTTGGGAAGGGGGTGCTTCAGTTGTCTTTTCTCGGGCTAGTGAGAGATCTCAAGGCTCCAGAGCTGCCAATATTCCAGCACTGAAGGTATGCATAAATTCTGACAAATAAGACAGGATTTACAGAGGAAGAAGTGCTGTGCAAGAATAGTGATGGACGTAATGAAGTGTTTCCTCCTGGATGCATAAATGGTGTAGGGGTTCCTCAAGGTTTCACTCACTAGCCCAGTTTGAGAAGAACATTGTTTATCTGGACACATATGTGCAGAAGAGCACGCACATGTGTGCATGGACTGTCTGGGGTTAACAGAAGTTTTCTGTCAATTCCCAAGCATAGCCAGTTTGTCCTCTGCTACACCTAGCATGGTAGCCACAGCATGGAAATTAAGATCTACTCCTCATTAGTAATCATTTAAATCTTTTATGTAACATGATGAAATGAATATTATTAAAGCTGCCTTCACAATTTCCAAGCCCAATTATTTTTTTATTAAGAATTAAACTTTCAGATCCCATGTATGCCTTTGAAAATCTCCGTTTGTAGGTCAGAAACACCAGAGAAATTTGTAATAACTTGCTCCTTGCCATAGGCTTTGTCCAGAGTCACAGATCGATGGAGTGGGACTCAAATGATGGATGCAGGCCAATAACCAAGGCTTTGTACCTTCCAAGCCCTGAGACTACAATACAATGTATGTGGGAAGCGCAAAAGAGTATCCAGCTGGCAGAATGCTCATAGACCAGTCTTATTGCATGAAGACTTCATCCAGTTGCTCTTGTTACCCTGTGGCTTCCAGGGAATACAATATTAGAGCAGTGATTTGATCTTCAAGGGCTGGATCATGCAAGATGCAAAGCCAGCCAGCACAATTCCTCTTCTACACTCAAGCAAATTAATATTATCAGGGCTTAATAATGGGGGATGTTGGAGACAGTCATTACAGCATCAGCCTGGTTTGTAAGGATCCTTAAACTAATTTTCTTCTCCGACCTGTATTTTTTCCCAGCTTCTATCCAAATCAATGTTCAAAGGCACCAAAACTAGTGAAAAATAGACTAAAATAGGGTGAAATTTGAGCTAGAGTCCAAGCTGACAGGTCAATGAGACATGGTTCAAGATGGCAGCATCATTCAACCACCTGTGCCCATGTGTCTGCTGAAAAGGAGTCAGAGAAGGATTGTGCCTTCAGTCTGCTGGTTTTTGTCCTCCATCAGGCCTTTGCAAGTCATGGCAGTAACTGTGGTCCCCAAGTCCCAACAGTTTAGAAGAGAAAGCCATTCCCTGGGTATCCTTTTGGAAGCAGCAAGGTTGCAGCTTTAGATTGATGTTCTTCTTTATTTTGTGATCATAGCTAATTAAAAGAAATTAATAGAAACATAGCCAGATCCAAAATTTTATTAGAAAGTAAGCATTGTAGTTTAAATATGCCACTATGTTGTGTACAACACAAAGCCCACTGAAATCTGAATACTTGATGATCTTTGGAATTTGACTAAGAGCTCTTCAGCCTTAGGGAGAAACTTGACAATTACTAATCTACATATGCTGACAATCTCTACATATCAGGGGCCCCATGAGGGTCTTTAATTGCTCTGTAAACTTCAAACTGGAGTGTTCTTCAGTAGGGAAAAACAAGATGCTGCATTCAAGCTAAAGAAGAGTGGTAGTTGACATGTTTATTAAATACCCCCAGGCCCCAAAGAACTGCAGGGTGGAAGGTTCTCTGGGTAGAAGTTATAAGTGCAGCATCAGATTTATTCAAGATAGAACAATTATGCATGAATACTCAGGTGAAACTATGCCACAATGGATCCATGAAAACTTCCTGAAAAAGCATTTCCACAACTTCAGTGCGCCTATTATCTGACTTCTGCAGCACTTTCTGCCACATTGGCTTGAGTTTAATGACTGTGCACACAAAATGTCCTCACGGTTTCAGTGGCAGTGGACAGTTGATTTTGTAAGGTGCCAACCTGAGCTTTTTCAAAAGTAAAAGAAGTGATGTTTGCCTCCCTTGTACAATTGCAGACAGTGAGTTTTGTATATTATCTGGCAGAGAGAGGCTTCTGTCCTCCAAGATACCTTCAATACAGGACTTGAATTTATGCCAGAAATTTTAGTAGGTCTGGCTCAAAATGTAGCAGGAAAACTGATCACTTCATCGGAAAACTGATAGCTTCATATTCCTTTCCTTTTAACTTACAGTTTGACACAAGCCCACACTTTGATGATTAAGGTTATTCGTGTGTTACACACAGTGCAGAAGGTTATTGTGGCTCAGTCTCTTGCTGCTGTATTGACTTGATGTTGGCTTTGATGTTTACCTTGTTATGTTGTTAACATAATTGCCAAGTAATAATTCTGATTGCTTCATTTCTCATTTTCTTTGTATTTCAGGAATGTCTAGCGTTATCATCCCACTGCCATGCAGGTTCAGCACCTACTGAACTGGCCACAGCACACAGAGAAAGAAATGGCACTAACCCTCTAGAAGCCATCTAACATAGCAGCATCAGTCTTGGCGAGGGATTTTATAAACTGCTTGATCATTTCCGGGGAGCAGAAGGAATAGACAGAGCTTGGTCTGCACCCTGATGGGCTGTGCAGCGCTCACCATTAGGGGAACACCTTGTCTTGCAATGAAGTTGATCAGGAAATAATTGGAGAGAATAAATCTGAAAACTCCCAGCGTCAGCTGCATTCTGGGCTGTAAAGGCACAATCCAAACCTTTGAATTTGAGGAGGTAAGAGTATTATCAACGCAATACGTTAAACAACCTTAACTCCAGTGAGCAATGGCACCACTGCAACACTTGTTTATTAGAAAAATGCATCTGATCTCAAAGGCCTGCATGACAAGTTCATTACATATCAATTTAATTAGCTGATTTACATTTAATTTACATTTCAATTAATGTCTTTAGCAACAAAACGTTGCCTTAATAGGGTAATTGCCTGTTAGGCAATATGTAAAAGAATAAATAGTCACATTCTGAGGAACAATTCCTATTTTCAATTTTTTATTACCATAAATAACCTAAATAATTATTGCTCTTAAGGGGCCATGTCCCAGTTTCCTTCTGGGTCTAATTATAAAGACTTAGTACCTCATTAAGCAAAATGCTTTTGGAGTCACAGAAAAGCATTACTCTAATCGTGACTCATTAGTTTCGACAAAAGAGGGGGAAAACTGCAGAAGTCGGCACATTTTGCAATATTATTCTTGTGGTTCATAAGCAGCAGCACATTTGAGATGTGGCTGTTACAGCTGTGCAGGCGCTTCTGTCACGAAGCCCTGTTTTCAGAGCAGGGTTTTTGTGTAACTTTGGTCATAAAGAGAGTCTCATACAACTAGAAAAGCTGTCATGTGTGCCCCTGGCATGGAGCAAGAAGCTTGAGCAAAGTTTTGGTTTCCTGTTCCCTGGGAGCTCATATTTTCCCCATGTGGCCAGAAGCATGGTGTAACACAGGATTCCTCTTTTTCCACCTGCCAGAAGGGTTGCCTTCATCACCCAGTGCACAGAAAATGGGCATGTCTTTTAGGATTTGTTTAAATTCAATGATGCTTTATCACAGCACTCCTTGTATGCAACTAGAGAGCAAAAACTGACTGCAGGCTTGGGTGTGACCTGGCTGTGACTTTAAGGCTCTTAGTATTGGATCCAAGCCGCTGTGGCAATGCAATGTAAACCACTGATCTCATCTATGCTCACTCTGCTGTTTTAATTTGTTCAAAAACCCGTGGAAGGTTTGGCACGGCGCTGGTGAGTTTTATGCTACATTAGGCATTGACTCTCTGTGCTAGTCTAACATCACACTGGATCCAGCATCGTCTATCCTTCGGCAGCCAGTGCAAAGCCAATGCTAAAGCACTTAAGCTGGCACAAACTCTGTGTCAGGAGCTCTGGCTGATTTGATTTACATGTGTGAGTTCTGTCTGGGTGAAGTTTGCTCTACTGGTGATCCAGTGGTGCAAAGATCCAGAACTGATGACTGGAAGTAAGGCACTCATTGCATTTGCTTAAAATGATGTCTTGTATGCAAAGAAAAAGGGACTGATTAAGGTTTTGTTTAGCAAATAATGAATTCATAATATTCTAGGAATATATACAGCTTTTAAAAATAAAGTATTTAACTAATGAGAAAACCTTTTCATATAGCGTTAGTTTCTTCATTAGCCTTTAATGATGATTCATACGTAAAAGAAACCCAAACTCAAACACCATGCTATTCTTCCTTACGTTGCACATGAAGCCAAAGCTAGCAATAGGATTTTTTTAATGTTAGTATTGTGCAGCTTCTAAGAACAAATAATCTGTGTTTTTTCTTTTTTTAGTGACTGTTACTATCTTCATTTCACAGGTAGTTAAACTGGCAGCACAAAAGGTGATATTTCATATATCAGAGCTGTAAAGGAGACCCCTAACCTCACAGTCCAGCCACTCTGCTCTAATGTCTACTGAAATAAACGATGGCTTTAGCAGATTTTGGAACTCATCTTCAACCCTAAGGTCTTCAGACAACTAAAGACTGTGGTGCAAACACTGCTCGTTGTTACCTGGTATAACTCGCCCAACTCCAGACGTAATTCATCTGGACTATGTGCTTGGGCAAATTTATTGCCAGAGACTGGGCAAGCTCTGGCTCCTCAGTGGTTAATTCTCCTGTAACAGGGAGCTGTATGAATATACCATTAGAACAGTGAAAAAGAAATCAGGAGGGAGTCACCTTCTTCTAATACTAAATGCATCTTTTCACTGGGATAAAGAAAACAGAGCTGTCTTTAGACAGAAAGAAAAGGTTCCACATCCCAAAAAATTTCTTCTTACCTTCAGAAGTTAACAGCTTAGGACTCAGAGGTATCTCCTGGTATTTTGCATTTTACTTTTGCTCCTGTACTTGATGGATCTGGAATTCTCTTCTGAGCTGCTAACTCAAATTTTTGCTTTTTAAAGCTCATTTAAAACCTTTCCTACTTTCCTATGTCTCTGATTAACACTAATCCACTCTGCCCTTTCTTTTCCTACAGCTTCTTATATTCGCCCCTTGCTGCAGCCTGCAAGAATTCTAATTGGCATCTGCTCTTCTTTTTGGGTTTCCATTTTTTTCCTTTCTTCCTGCTCCATTTTCTCCCTGTTGCTACCTGGGCTGCTCTGTGCCATCCTGTTATACTTTCTAGCCCAGATCTGCCTACTGTCGTAAAGGATTTGATGATTTTCTTTAGGAAGAACTCTAATAATAGTCACAATCCTGCCCCTTTACAAATCTTCCTCAGAATGAAAAAAAGTTCTTCCCCCCAGAATGAATTCCATTGAAAACCAAAAGTTCTTGTTAAAAAATAACATCGCCCTCTCTGTTCCTGATGGATTGGAGACATTTTAAAGAAGCAATGTTATAATTCACGGGGAATTTGAGCATAGATCTCAGAGCTCCCTATTAGACAGAGTAACTTCAGCTATTATTTAAAGAAAGCATTTCAGTTTTCTTCTCTAATACAACAACAAGCTACAGTTTGTAACAGGAAAACAAGCCAGCCAGAAAATCCTTGAGGTTCTCTAGTGACTTCACTGTTGTCAGTCAAATTAACATGAAGATGCTAAAACATTCCTGCTTTAATGGGCAAAGGGACAAACTCCTGACACACTGCGGAGAGGGTTTTGAAAAACAAGTGCCTAGATGCCATCTGAGCTGGATGAAGCTAAGAGAAACCAGAGCCTGGGACTACCATGGGATGTCATGGATTTTGAGCTTTAACTGCCATATAGGTGGCCTATGCCAAAACTGTGATTTTTCAGCCCCTTATTCAGCTGCTGCCTCAGCCTGGCAGGCCAGAAGTGAAGATTTTCCCTCTGAAGACTGGGGTCTGACGCTCACCTCCTGGCCCTGATCAGAAGTAGTCAGTAAGACAACTCTGACAAGCTTGGAGCCACACTGCGCCTTTGCTCTCATGACCTCAGAAGCCAGCATTCCCTGCTGCTCTCCAGCATTTCCTTCGGCCATGCCAGGTGCTGCAATGCACAGGCTCCAAAGCAAATTCCTCAGAGCCCTCTCCTCTGTTCTCTGCTCAGTAAGCAATACTTTATCATTTACTTTTTTTTAATATCTTTTAGAGTCTCAGCGTTTACAGACAGAACATACTGTTATTAAGGTAGCCTCCTATACATCACAGACCATTAAATACTGTTGTCACTCTTCAACTATAGTATGTTTTGTTTTGACAAAAGTCTTCCTTCAGTCAGCTCCTCATTTTCCTTTGGTATTGTCAGAAAATGAAAACTTCATTTTCCTTTTGATAGCTTGTTCCAGAGGTTACTCACTTTCTCTGTTAGGATATAATGCCCAAAATCTAATTAAATTTTTTTTAGTTTTATTTTCTAGCAACTGCCTTTTGCTATGCTCTTCCCAGTTACATTAAAGATCCATCCCTGGCTTTTTCAACACAAAGGTACTATCGACAGTACTCAAGCCACAGCTTTTGGCTTTCTGTTAAGGCCACTGTGCTATGGCTGCTGCAGCTGGAGCCATCACAGCTAACCTTCTGCGAGCAATGGTTCTTCAATGCAGAATACAGATGGCTTTTTGTACACTTCCAAGCCAGCTGCTCTGAATTACTGCAGGATCAGAGTTGTTGTCTCTGGGTTGGCAGAAGAATGGATCAGAATAGTTGGTGATTTCGGCTTCCTCCATGACCATCATCTTGAGCTGCTTTGCCAACTCGACAATGTTCTTTTCTTTGCTTTTTAAATACAAAGCTGTACAGGCGTAAGGAATAAAAGCACTAATTTATTCTGCAAAAGTGTTCATCAAGTGAGAGACAGGACTCTGGGAAAAGATTAAGAGCTTACATTTTTCATTTGACTTATTTCACATAAAATTTCATAGAGGATAAAATGATGGGAGGCAAAGAAGCAAAGATATTTCTGTTTTATCTCTGTCTAAGGACCATAAATCTTTCTGAAGTACCATTAATTATAGCAGTGCCATTCACAACGCGATTGTTAAGGGTCTATCAGCAGTCCCATTATAAACCCCTATTTTCAGGGGTTTATAACTTGGCTAGAAGAATTTTGTTTCAGGCAAAAACTTCACTGAGGCAATGTCTTTATCTAAGACATTTTTATTTTTTCAATGTAAAACACAAAGGGAAGTGTTACCTCTTTTGAACTGAATAAGGGAGAGCCCAGGTACCGTCTAGGGGTACAAAGCTAATGCTGTCTTGGCTGATTGTATCTGTACCATTTGTGAATTCTTAAGACTGCATTCACAGAAGTTATCTCAAAGATTAATTTAGACCATTCCTTTAAAATGCAAGTTTCCAATTAGTACAACTGAATTCAAGGTCCAGAATATTCCTCTAGTGGCTGCAATCAAATCAGATTTGATTTTTTACCTGCAGCCAGCCAAGAAAGAATTCAGCAGACCTGTAAAACAGCTTAAATGTTAAGTAAACTTCAGTGTCTTTAGCTTGCCTTTTTGTTGTTGCTGTTGCAGGCATGACCTACATCAAGAATCAGTGAAGTTAATGGTTGCATTCACCAAAGAGCGTATTGGCTTAGCAGCAGTACAGAGGAATTTCTCTTTCATGGCTGAGCCATACTGAAATGTTAGAGAGGCACTGTGCTTCTCCAGATGTGCAGTGAAAAATGCTCTTCAATAGGCACTAGTGAGACTGGGAGGGCACAGGGAAGAAAGGTCACTGCTTCACCTATATAACGCCATGCACAGGTGGCCTTTTGCCTGTAGCAATTTGTAGGTTCATCAAGGAAGCCTAGAGCTCTGCCCAGCTGTGTCCTTGCACATTAAGAAAGAGCAAGATGCTCAATAAAACAGGATCAACAAAATCAGTGTGCTTTTTCTAAAGCAATAGATATTAATAAATGGTAACTTCTGGGCAACTTTTTTGTGCTTTAAAGTAAAAAGATTAGATGAAAATGTATTTTATGAAGAGGGTGCTGACACTCTCAGGTAATCTCCATCTTCTGTCCTTATCAATAATCTAACACTCTAGCTTCCCAGTTACATTACTGTCTGCAGTAATGCAAATCACTTTAGTCCTCAGATCCTGTTAGAACCCCTCACATTACAAAATTCTGCCAGCTCTGCGATATAGCATACTCAGATTGTTTAGTCTTAACTTCTGCTGGCTGTTTTCCTCCACTACAGTTCTCTGCACAGGAACTGACCTTTGTGAACTGCACATTTAACCTAGCCAGAGAATGAGATCAAAATGAGTAATGCATGTGGGCATTGTCCTATGGAATCCCCCACATTGCTCTGATTCTGCTTTGAACACTTTGAATGTTTCTTGTTATAATGAATTCCACTACCTAAAGTACTTTCTTCTATCAGTCTTGATTGTGTTGTCTTTTAATTTCACTTCATGTGTCCTCTGAAAAGATAAATAGGTATGGGTAAACAGAAGAACCCATTTCTACATATTATTCAATCCCTTATGTACCTCTTTCATATTACATCTTATTTTTCTCCTCTCCAAAGTAAAACAGTCTTAACGTTTTGTTTGTTTGCCTTTTCCAATACGGAAATCTTTCCATATCTCATAAGTCATTCCTGTTATTTGAGCAGATGTCTTCTTGGAATTCTCCACAGTTATTAATGACAAGACAATCATACTTGGTGATGATCTAAATAAAGGATGTGCAGCAAGACAGAGGTCTCTTCTGGCAGCTCTGTCAACATCAGGGGGTTGAAGTAGGCAGAAATGGCTCTCTGACAACACCCATAAGAACTGCAGCAGAGGGCAGAACACTGCGGAAAGCTCTTTTATTTCTTTTATTCTTATTGCCAGAATGATTGTGCAATGCCACTCTGCACCCAGCAGAACACTTCCTAAGTTTAAGGAGAAAACTATTCTTGGCTTCTTAGCCAAATGACTCTTCTGACAAATGCAGTCATGTTAGACTTGCTCACTGACCTCCCATCTTATGTGAACTAATTCTGTCTAATTCACAGTATTTTACAGATCCTGCACTTCAGAATATCCACTGCTTGCAAATCTGACTCTTCCCAGTTTTCCCCACTTTACTTATTTTGAAGCAAATTTTCATACGTTGAAACTCCTGAGGCCTGAAAATCACCAGCACTGCAACAATAAGGTACAAATCTTGTGATTGTTGTATTTAATCAGTGCAACCTCACTCTTTTGACAGTTACTCCTGGTCTGCAATGATAGAAATAGGAGCAGAATTGAATATTTTGATGACAACAGGGCTCTTCCATAGCAGGCACGTCCTGGAGGACAGAAAAAGATGAAGCTTTCAAATGGAGGAGATTGCAAAACCCCTAGCATAATGCAAAGCTGTCATCCAGGCTTTTTTATTACATGGAACTAAGCATAAGTAGCCTTACAAGAAGATTTACTTTTCTAAAAGCAAAGTAATTCATGTGCTTTCACAGCAGGGAACTTTACAGCAGTTAAAACCTCAGGTCTATTAAAGTAGCATGCACTTTCTGTGGATTTGCTTATCAGTTTTGCCTATTAGCAAATGGATTTATGCTGAAGGCCAGTTTCCCTCATTGTCCCCCAAATTCCTGCAGTGCAAATATAAGACTAAGTTGTGCATTTCAACAGAATAAGAAGGTCCAGATGGATCTGACCCTGCTGCAGAAAGGGCTGGACAGGAAAAACACTGCAGCAGCAGCAGCCTTTCTTTCCAAGACCCAGCAGGGTGAAGCGGCAGAAGCTCCACAGACAGAGGAATGGAGAAGCATCTCTGCGCAGACTGCTTTGCTCTCCAATCTACCTCAAATTTTCCCTGACTTACCAAGGAAAAGCACGGAAATTCATCGCTGCCTTATCAGTTTGGTGGAGCTTTCTGTCCTGCCTTGTGCTCCTTTTTCAAGTGTTATAAAGTACTTCTGTTCCTGGCTATTGCACATGGATATTAAATTTTCATCACAAATATGATGCCATTTTTGATTTCAGCATTTATGTATCTTCTGTTTTTATATGTCCACACTTACCATAGTATCTCATACTTCACAATCTTTAACACATTACTTTTCCCTTCAAAAAGTGTGTATGTGAAAGGTAACCAAAAATAAGAAATAAACCATATTAACACTGTTCCCATCTGAGGCTACGGATCTTTGAGAATTTTTCTCTCATTAACTCTGGAATGCTATTCATAACCTTGAGGCTGACAATACATAGAAAATTATTACATCCAAGTGGCAACCCGTCCTTAATATATGTATTACAGGTCTGTGATTCAAAAATGAGTCTTTTCCAGGTCTTTTCCAGAATCCTGTCTTTTGCTTAGGCAGGAAAATAAAAAGTCCTATTAATAAAAATAAGGCCTGCATTTCCAATCATTTATTTATGTTAAAAGACTAGTATCAGGTATTAGCAGTGATATTTAATCCATCTATAGAGTTCACTTTTGTCTGCACTGGTATATTATGTTGTTTAGTTTCCTTTAAAAAAAATCAAAATTAAACCATTTTGAGAATGCTGTTTCTTTCTGGATCGCAGCAGTAGCTTTCTACATCACTCGGCATGCCTTTTCTTTAACATGGTAACATTAAAATAAAGCAATCCATGGGATGCATTTCAGCCACTGCTCTTTTGCAGGCGATCAAAATTTGAAGCTGTTTCCTCCCTTCTATACAGCTGTACTTGTGAATTTGAAGAGTATTTAAAGGCTTAAACTCCCTCATAGCCTCAGACCGAGATGAACGGAAGTTGCCAAACATAAAGTTAGACTAACTTGGTGTTACACGTCACTGCAAACACTGAGCAGCAAACTGAATAACTGAGCAGCAAAGACATTGGGGAATAGCCTCGGTACAATCACAATGGTGCTCAAGATCAGCACCATAAATTTGAATTAATCTAGTAATGATAGCAGAAAGGCAGGCCTGAAAAGACAGTTTCAGATATGGAGTGTGGAGATGAGACTTTGAAGATGGGACTGGTCAGAATATACCTTGTCCACTCTGCATCCCACAGGACTAGACACATTGAAATTCAGTGCTTTTGGCTGTTCAGCCCAGAAACTGTGTAAAACTTGGTCTTCCCTCTTCTGAAGGGAAGGGTCTTTTGGCACCTTTGTGCAGGAGGAAGAAACTGGAGGCATGAGACACGGCACAAGCTTCATGCTCCATCTGCATGCCCCACAATACCACTGCTCACGCGTGGCCTGATTCCCTGCCTGTGATAAACACATAAATGTATTGGCTTTCCAAATTGTAAGTGTTGCTATGTGGATATAGCGGTATGAGTTCGCAATAACAGAAAAAAAGCTCGTTGAAAATACAAGATTAGACAATAAGTTGAAAATGGCTAGAACTCTTGAGTAAAGCAGTCACACAGCAAAAGAATTTGTAAAAGGAGGGGGCATGATATGGGAAAAGCTAGTGCCTGGAAATCATAGGGTTAAAGTACTTTTAGCTTAGCTTAGGTTGAAGATAGAGAACAATATATGTGTTGTAAGTCAGTGGCATTTAGTGGCCCCACTAATTTCACACCATCCTTCTAAAGTACCAATTAGCTTAACTTAGATGGAAGATAAAGAACAATGTTTGTTTTAAGTCTGTGGTGAGATATCAGGATTTAGTGCCCCCATTAAACATGAATGAGTTATTTCACACCATCCCTCTACTTATCAGTTGGTTTGGAGACAGTGCCTCCCAAATATCTGCTAGCTTTGGATACTCCTTGTCTGCCCATCCTGCAATGAACTTTGCAGTAAAGTCACACTGCTCTAAGTCTTTGTCAATTATCTGAAAGAATTAATAGATATGGCTGGTTTCAGTCAATTTTGTGATTGCTGGGGCATCCCAACTGTGCCAAAGGTAAAAAGGGCACCGTGAGGAAGGCTGCTTACTTCATCTTTAAGACCCCTGCCCAGATGAGAAAGACTGCTTACTTCATCCTCAAGACCCTGGCCCACAATCACCAGAGAGCGGCGCACAGACGCCAAGAGGAGGAAAGTTATGATAATAAATTTCTGAAGCTAGTTATAATATTCCCTGCCTATACACGGGAGTTATGAATATGTATATGACTAATACAATAGTAAAAGTATATAAACCTGTAACAAACAACAATCAGCACGCCTCTGGCTACGGTCACACGCCCAGCACTGTTGCTTTTGCTTTACTGACTTTGTCCCTCAGTAAAACCCTGTTATCTCACTCTGAGGAATGAGCTCGTATTTCACACTGCCCTATGAGGACGTTTCAGCTTTTGCACCAGCAATCCACCCATGCCTGTGACTGTCCGTCCCTCAGGACGTTCATGGATTGGAAATTACTGTGCTTCCCATACACCCCAGCAGCTCCCCGTCAGCATCCCAGTGGCCCTGAGGGAAGCGCCAGCACAGGGTGTCCTGTAAGGTACAGGAATGAGAGCAGCACCAGCGCATACTGCGTATACAAGGACAGAGAGCCGTGCGGCGAGCAGAGCGAGGTCAGCGGGGCTGGGAACGCCCACAGCACCACGCACACCGCAACATGGCCGCCACGGAAGCTGCCATTACCGCAGAGCACTGTGGGAAGAACAGGCGCGGCCGCGCAGGGCATTGTGGGAAGGCGGGAGCGGCGCCGGAGGGTGGGGCAGGCGCCGGAAGCGCCCCGGTTGCCGTGACGACGGCGTCGGCCCCGCGGCGCGGGCGAGCCGGAGCGGGCCGGGACCCCGCGGTGCCCGCCGCCCATGCCGCGGAAGGCGCTGCTGTGCGTCCTGCAGCTGGACGTCCGCTCGGTGAGTGCCCGGCTCGCGGGACCCGCCGTGCTCAGCCGGGGCTCGGCGGCCCGCCGGCTGGAGAAGAAGCCGCTGTTTACCCTTCCGGCGCCACTTCCCGCTCCGCTTCACCTCTCTCTGCCGCCGCCCGCCCCCCGTTCTGCCGGCCCGGTGGTTCTACTGGGAGACCGGTCTGGGCTCTGTGGCTGAGCAGGAGTCGCCCTTGGTCTTGAGCTCCGGCTCCGGCTGGCTCCTGGGCAACTTGTGCTCCTTTGTGTGTGCATCCAACAGCAGCCGGTCCCCGGGCTCCCCGGTGGTGTTAGCACCAGCCGTGCTCCTTCACCGTCCTCATTTCCTTGTGGGAAAGGTGTTTTTTAAGACACACTGATTCTCGGGGAGCTGTGCGGTGTGGGAAGAACGCTCTTGAAACGAACAAAGTAAAAGGAATCCCAGGAAACAGCATCTATCACATGTCATATACATCTCTGTGAGTGATGAGGTCCCTGTGAGTGCAGGATGTGGTACTGGGCAGCTATGAAGTACCTGAAGTAGGTGTGAAAGTGGAAAGTTTTTCCATTAATCACGTTAAGACCTTTCCCTGTGCACTTTGCAAAGTTTTCTGCTTGTATACAAGGTGGGAGTAAATAAGACTATCATTCTCCTGATAACTTTAAAGAAGCAGTTGAAGTAGTCAGTGCACTGTCACTCTGGAGTTGTTGGCTTCATACACCCTGGTTGCTGTAATCCAGAAGTTTGGCCTTCTCACAGGGCAAGAGCTGACAGAATACTTGCTCCTGAAAAGAAAACCCAAGGTGCCATCCGAAACATTTTAAGTGCAGGTCCAGAAAGTATATACTGGGAAATGGACCCTGATTGCTGAGCCACCTTTGTTCCCAAACTTGTGTGGCTGCTCTGAAACAGCGCTGTGAATTTCTACACACAGACTGTGAGGGCATCACTCTTAATGGTGTTCTTTTGCTGTCCCAACTGTTAGTGTTTATAATGCAGTGGCCCACTTGATTCCTGAAAAGTAACAGAGCCAATTTGGCATTTCACTCCTGTGATGGTTTGAAAGCTTTCCAGTCTGAATTTCCTTCTGGTTAGTTGACACCCTGCTCTTATGCGATTATCAACACTGACCTTTCACTTAAATAATTTTCTTCCTTCCTTGGTGTTTGCTCTCTTGATGTATTTTTGGGCAGCAGTTCTGTCATTTCACAAGTGATCTTTGTTAGCTAAAAAGACCTGGTTTTTTTGGTAGTATTTTATGTGTTGACTCAGCAGTCTTCTGATCATCTTTGGGATGGGTGTTATTCTTCCTCTTTGAAACTGCATTGGTCAGGATCAGAACTGGATTCAGCATTCCAGATGGGGTCTCACTGTTGCTTTAGGTTATGTCAGGGAAAAAAGTCCAGCATTCATCCTATATGTCTTAATCTGATAGTCTCCTCACAGCTGTGCTGCTGTTATGCTGTCATTTATTTGTTAGCACACTCATCTTTCTCTCAGCCAGTTTGAAGGTTAGTTCCCCTACAGTGAAAGCAAAACCTGTTGTTGATACACAGTAAGTACAGCTCATCTCTGTCACTGTGGTCCCACAAAACAGATTTTTCTGTGACATTTTGTTGACCTTTGGTGATTTCTGAATTTTAATTGGAAAATGTCATGAGAATACTCTGATTTTTTTGTGTCAGAGTCATTAAAAATATTAAAAGACATGGATCCCAGCATATACAGAGCAACATTTTTAATAGTAACGCTCAGATTGAGGGTTACTGCCAGTTTTGCACGTGATTGATGTGGAAGGTGCCCCTGCCCATGGCAAGGGGTTGGAACCAGAAGATCTTTAAGGTCCCTTCCAACCCAAACCATTCTGTGCTTCTGTGATGCTGTCCTTTGGGCAGTTCTGTAGCACTTTCATGCTAACTCCCATCTTCTGCATCATAAGTAAAAATTACTTCTATGGCACCATATGATATCCTTTGTCCAGAAAACTGTCAGGTTTTGCTTGATTGATCTATTTTTATGAAATGCACTGCTGGGCTTTTTTCTAGTCGTGTTTTCTGCCACATCTTTATTCTTAACGTTTACATATTTAAATATTCTGGTTGATGGGGTTGTATTTTTTCAGATCTCTTTTTCTGCCTCACCTGGTCCTTGTGTTTGTTATTTTTCAACAGATGGTGCTATCCTTGTTTTCATAACATAGGCTTTAGTTATGTATAGACTCCACAAGAAAAATGACGTTCTTTCAGAGCTTAGGCTGAATATGATTCAGCCTCCTTGTGGCTGCTTGCCTATGGCATATTGGATAACTTCTGTTTCCATTGTTTCATTCTTTAAGTTGTTTGGCATTTTGCTCCTGTGTTAAGTATTATTAAAACCAAGGTAAATGATTCAGTTGTTTCTGGGACATAGGCTTGTTAGTTTTCACACCTTGGTTGTTTATGCTACTTCCATTGCTTTTTCCTTGTTTACTTTATTTGTGACTAAAGTCTTGTCCAAATTTATGATTACCTTTCCTATTCTTTTACAACATTCTGCATATTTCTTAAACCTCTTTGAAACCTATCCACTTGTGTCAGATGTTCTGTCCTCTTTGGTTTTCCCTTTCTTTAGGATACAGATGGGTTTTGCTCCTTTTACTGAAATTCCAAGATCTTTTCCAACCCAAATCTCCCAGCTCTTTGGTTTATCTTACTGCTAGTTTTCTTCATTTCTGAAAGGCTGCTCTTCTAAAATGAAAAACTTCAGTTACAGGCCTTATTTGGTTTACCCTGCCATTAATTAAAGTTGAATAATTCATGATTGCTCAGACTGAGATTTCACTGTTATTTGTTTTTTTGAGACTAATTTTGGTGCCCTCCTCTGCTGCTGGCATTTAGATTGCTCTTGTAGGAACAGAATGAAATTCACATTATTCTTCATGTCATTGCTACATGGAGAATTCACAAATGCAGCAGTGAAGGTAGGTAAAGCTTTAAGTGCTAAGACGAATTAATAGCATTGTGGTTTACTGTCAGGTAAGGAGACTAAAATCTCTTCACATGGAGAAGATTATTTTTGCAACTTTAAGTCCAAAATGCTGTTCTTTCTGGAACCTTGCACTCCACAGAAGTTAATACTGGCCATGGCCCGTCACAGGGAGCTCTTTGTTTTGATGGTAATTGGCAATTAAAAGTATTTTTCCAGGCCTGCCTTTGTCATTGGTTACATAGGCAACTACAGTTTTAGCACTGCATGTAACAAACGGATGCCATAGGGAGTTGTGGATCAGTAGAATTCTGTTTCTTTCCATGAGATCACAGGATGGTTCAGGCTAGAAGGGTCACCTAGAGCTCATTACTCAGAATTGTCCCCAGGTGGCTCTTGAATATCTCCAGGGAAGGAGACTCCTCAGCCTCCCTGGGCAGCATATTCCCATGCTGAGTCACCCTCACAGTAATGTGAGGTTCCTCCTGTTCAGGTGGAACTTTCTGTGAATTCAGTGATTTCTTTATGGCTATTTGTGATGTCCCAACAATAAGGCTGGTATACATTTTCCATCCTCATGGAAACTGCTGCAGGGAAGTCCAGAGTAATGCTGCCTTAGACATTCATCGTAGACCTCCTGGCTAGTAGTAAGATCAGTTAATTGCAGCATTGATATCCCTCTTCCTTAGCTAGATAATACGATGATAATATACTATGGCAGTTTTCAAAATGATCCCTGTCCGAACAGTTTGCACTCAGATAAGAGTTTCAATTTGTCTCCTAGGTGTTGTGAAGCTCCATGCATCATATATTACAAAATAGATTTCATGAACTGCAGGAATACATGTGTCATTCGGTTTTTGGAGCTGTTTTAAAGTTACATGAACATGTAAATCTGTTGTTCCAGCCCAGACAACAAATTGTGCAGTTTATCTCAAAGGTAGTAAAAGCACAAGTTTCCACATGTTTTATCTTGCCCCATATGATGATTTGTAAGGGTTATTCTTTTGCAGGATTGCCAGAATAAATGGCGCCTGTTGTTTGCAGTTTTGTCCTCTCTGATGTCTTCAAACCTTTCATTTCAATAAATAGGCGAATATTCGTTCATTCTCTAAGGTGAAAGGCACGAAACCCCAGCTAAAAATGATAGTCAGTTCTACAGAAATGTCAAGATGAAAAGCAAGAACTAAGCTAATATGACATGTAGTATGTAGTTTGGAGGATCTTGCTTTCTATGAATGAAATCTGTCTCTTTCGCTCCTTCCTATTCACACTTGCAACTGCATGAGTGTCATACAAGCTGTTTAATGCTTGACAGTCTGTTTCAACTGGGATATCTATTACTCTGGCACTTCTTTTGCAGGTTTGAAGCGCTCATTTACATGGAGTGGAAACCGGATTTTTTCCTCCTCGGATTTTTATGAGTAGAAGCGCTATTTTTTTTTCTTACACTATATCTATAATAGTCTATCACACATTGGTTTCTCTTATTTCTTTCACCTGAGGCTGTTCGTCTGCTATTTATATAGTTTTCTTTTAAATCTAGTTAGGATTTCTCAAGTCAAACATTCATTTGGGAGTAGGAAACTGTAAGCAAAGAACTTATTTTAATTCCTGTCACTCTCCTTTGTCTTTCTACCTGGCAATTGAAAGTCTGAGCACTTTCTCCAGCAACCTTATGTTGGAAGAGACAACCTCATATTTATTGTATTGTGATAAAAAGTGGACAGTAGAACTGAACTGAAAGGTGACAATTCTCTGTGTGGCTAACAGAATAAAACCATATGGCTTGGAAGAAAACAGCAAATAATTTTACAGTAAGTTGTGTACATCCTTGCAGTGAAAACACAAGAAAGAACATCTAATGTTCACCAGAGCTTTAAAAACATACCGACTTCTTGCTTAAAGAATAAGAATTGTCCAGCAAAAGTTAAGTGGCAGTATCAGAGAGCCTAATGAGGAGCCTTCGCTTTCTTGAATACCCTGCATGGTGGCCAAACTTCTCAGATGAAGCTTTTTGTGCTAAGTGTCTGATAGTAACAGAACAGCTGGTTTTTCTTATTTACATATTAGAAGGCAAAGTTAATACAATGTTTGCAAATGGACTTGCCTTTTTTGGTGACTGGACAGAGTACAGATGTCTAAGCTTGTACCATTCTCTCTGTAGCTAGACTAAAATTTGGGTGGTTTTTTGTGTCTTGGCATCATGTAGACCTTATTCAAGATGACTTCATGTAGAACCTCATGCGACCCTTGATGATTAACTCTGATATAATTAATCTATGCCTTAACTGTATTAACCTGAGATTGGGATTCCAGGTTTCACTTGTGGTTAAAGACTGGAGTATGTCTACTTACAGTGAGAAGATTTTGGTCCTGATTGTTTAAAAATGGTGATTATTTTTCCTAGTCAGTCTGTACAAACAGAATTGCTTTAGAAAAGATTTTTTTCACTCTAGTCTGTTATAAACTGATTCTCGGAAATCAACCGTTTCAGCCTTGACCATTTCATTTTCATCTTGAAAACAGCCATTACTTCTGTAACTGAAGTTCAGTTTGTTTAACGAATGTGTTACTCTTACAGATAACTTGCCCCGGAGTGCTGCTAAAAGACAAAGAGGAGCTTTATCTCAGTGTCTCTGTACTTAGGCAGCATAAAAAAACTCAATGTGTCCCGGCAGCATTTCCACTCTTCTTTCAAGAAAAACTAGTATTTGAGAAGGTAAGATAATGTCAAGAGCTAATACAAGCCAAGTAAAACCTATCCCAAACTCCACAGACACTGCAAAACCCCTGAGCACAAGCAGTCACACTGAGGATGGGAGTCACATACAGTATTACAACTCCTGCTTCTCTTCAGCACATAGGAGGTGTGTGTGTATATTATCCACATGGTTTACTCAAGATTTCTGCATGCTGGACATTATAATGTATGTTGAGACTTTTTAGATGTTTGTTCATTCTTCTGTGAACTGTCCTTTCTCAGTGTCTGTTTTCCTGGCTTGGAAGGAACTGAATGTTATTTTAAAAATTATGGCAAATAGAAGAACAAAGGCTATACGATATAGGAGAGTTAATTTAATTTAGTAGAAAGATAGAATAGCAGCTCAAGCCTTTTTGGTGACATCTTTCTCCCTTTGAGATACTTTTCGCATGGTTTGTCACCAGAATTCCCAGGTTGGTACTCTGGCCTCATAATTTATAGTTGTTTATTACATATTCTGAGTCCCTACTAGCTTCATTATTAGTACCACAGGGATAATGAAACACAGTATCTTGCAGATATGATCTGACTTCTGGACTACCTATGAATAATAATACTTTGCCCTTTCTAGTTCTTTTCCTTTAAGCATCCCCCAGCACTTTGAAAACCAGACTGAGTAAACATCAATGATGCTCTGGTGATGTGGGTAAGGTACAAACAATGATAATTTCACCACTACTGAAGTGTAAAAAAGACCATAGTTCTTTAAAGGCAGACATGCCGTGAACTACTTAAGGGAGATGTACTGAATACTGTTTTCAGTTTAATTTAGAGGAAGACACCAGGATCCATCTGCTTACAAAAGAGTTGAGCCAGAAAGCTGAGAATAATATCTGCCTTCTTACAAATAGCTATTGCTCAGGTCTAGATACTTGTGCAGCACCCGTACTTTGTGGTTTTTTGTGGCAGGTACCTTGAAAGTGAACTACACCACTCTGCTGAGACTTTTGTATTGAATTAGAGGAAAATATGTTACCTACTGAATATCCAGTGCATCATCCTCCCCTATTCCTTGCCACCTATTTCACATGGGATTCAGGTTAAAAAACCCTGAACAGTACTCTGTACATGAATAGTCACTTCCATGGAAATAAAGCTCAAGGTGTAAATATATTAAAGAACATATTTTTCATCTATCAGAATTCTAGTACATTCGGCAATTTATCTTTCTCTTTCAAAATTTTCTCAGACAATACTTATCTGTATGTGTTCAGCTCTTCACAATACTTCCTAATTTAAATATGGAGAGCTAACCTTGAATGGCTAGAAAGCGTATGACAAAAACTGCTAGCTTTCAATGAATTTGATCATGTGCCAAATGATAATTTCAGTTTCCTTTCTTTTACCGGTGGGGATAGGACTCTTGGCAACCATCTTGGCAAGGGAGAATATTGTCTTTTAGAGGGTTTTTTTTTAACTTTTTTTTCCCTAGAGGTCTATCTGATTATTTTGGCCCATTATTACTTTTTATTAATTTCTTTTCCAGACATTTGCTGATATAGTTGATCCTGGAGACCTTGTGGAGTTACTGGAACGTAGGTTCTGCTTTTTATCTATACTATGTTGTATGTGTTAATGTCATGCATGTATAGGCTCCAAAGACTTTTTTAAGGATTAAAGTATGTGATAATTTTTCTATCAGGAGCCTGTTCTCTGAAAAGCTAGTGGGTAACCAATGTAGTATATCATGTACTAAGTAAGTAGAACAGTAACATTAGTGGGTTTTCAGACTAGAAGATTCCTGGTCAGTGCAGGCAGAGTTTTATTGCTGTCTTTGAATACTAGTGACTTACCCAAAATACTGTTATCTAACAAAATGCCTTTAGAAATGTATGCTACATGCTTTAGAACAGCAAAAGGGTAAAAAGTCATAATTAATGGAAAATCTAGCTGGTTATTCAGAGAGATAACAGATTCCTTTCTCTGATCTTTATTATTATTAATTTTAAAATAAGCAGAAACCTTTTTTTTTTTGTAAAATTGCTCATTTCACTTCTTAAGAAAATTATGTCTTGCCACATGTGGAGCACAGTGAATTGCAATGAGACAACGCTGAACTCAAACTCCACAAATATGCTCCTTCGTATTGAGAGTTGTATGAAAAGGTGGCAAAGTTTGCTTCATATTTAAAAGGGAGGACAAACTTGGCAGCAGATAGAACTTACCAGGTTCTAAGTCAAATTTAGAGTTGTCATTTGTACGCTGCTAATGCCATTGTGTTCATCTGTGTTATTTATGCAAACTGTTCTTAATTTGCTCTCATTGTTGGTGTAGTGGAGGTAGTTCAGCTATGTACAGTGCTGTGGAGCTTGAATCAGTGAGCCATTTTTCTTGGGTTTTGACTGGGAGGATAACTTTCTATTTTATATTTTCTAACTCGTGAAAAAACTTTTTCCCTTTCTAGTTGACACAACAGTACTTGAACTAATACAGCTCGTTCCTCCAGGTATTGTATCAGTCTCTTCATAAATTATGCAGTTTAATAGGTGAATTTCCATGAGGACATTGCCCCATTACAGCACAATCACTTCTTCCAAGACACAAACAACATAGAAAGCTCTTCAACAAATAGTCCTCTGAATATAAAATGTTAATAGATCAAGAGGATCTCATTCTTGAAAGAGAATAATAACTGAATATTGAAATGTACCATACTCAAGCTTAGGAAAGTGATAATATTTTAAAAATGGAAAATAAACTGAACTCATCCAGTGCACACTAATTAACTGCATCACAATTCATTTGCAAAGTGGCTGTCTGTGAAATTTCAGAGTGCATAATCTTGTTCTCAGAATGACACTTTTTTTCCTTCCATTTTAATGGTGACCATTGGGAAAACTCTTATCCTCACTATAAGTATTACAGGTCTCTTGGGATATGTGAAGATAATAAATAGCGATTTGTCATACTTCTGTTATTGGTTTGTGTGATTATAAAAATCCATTTTAATGAAATTCAAGTGTTCCCATGAATAATGTAAATCTGCATTTTATTGGAAATAAAGTCAAGTTTTAAAGAGGACTCATTTGGAAACTGGTATTAAAAGCACTCGCTGTCTCTTGTCCTTAGTACTTTCAAGGAAGCAATTTCTTCTCTTGGGTGACTCACCAGGCTCTTTACATGAAAAAATGTACTAAACACAGATTTTTGTTGTGGGAGGGTAAAAGATAAGGAGTTTAATTTCAGGGGTCAGCCCAACATAAGCTGATAAGATGACTGCAATAGCACAGATTTTGATTTTTTATACTATACATTCAAGGTTTTCCCCTAAAGAAATATTATTTTTTTTTAAAGTAGTAATCCAGGATAGTGACAAAATCTTGAGATAATTATTTTGATGTTGCTTGCATTTCTTTCTTATTACTATGCCCACTATTACTACTACTATTCTGTAACATGGAAGGGTGCAGCTTTTGATAAGGGATTGGCTGCCATTAAAAAGAATACTGGTTTCTTCTGTGGCATGCAAGTGAAAAAAAGGGGAAAACTACTGAAGAATTGCCTAGAGAAGACTTCTCATATGTCTCTTATGGAACAGTTAATACAATCTTCTTTATTTTTTTCCAGTAATTATGAAACATACTTTCAGAGTAGATTCTGCACATTGCTGCTGATTTAAATTGATAATGTTATTTCCTAGTGTGATATGAGTTTTAGAGCCTTGCTGTTAATTTGTAGAAAGCAAAACTTACCGAGTTTCAGTATGGTCTTGTGTGTAGTGTCTGTACTATATCACTTTGTCTATTTTCCAATTAAGGTACATATTTTTTTTTTTAGTAGGAAATGTTCTAGCTACATATGAAGAAAATACAAGAGATTTCCTGTTCCCTGACCCTAAGCTTACCCGTGGGCACCATGGTTTTGATCGTGAGATTTTAATGAAGAGGTCCTCTTCTTTTACAGTGAGTGAATATCTGTGAATTGTATTTATGACACAGTGTGTTCCACTAAAGAAACCCCTTGAACTACTTCAAATGAAAAGTGATTACTTCTGACAGATTTTGCCATTTCAGGTGTTGAATGTACAAATCCACAGTTGAACTTTGATGAAAGTATAATCTCTTTTCAAAATGCTTCAAGAAATTATTCAATGTGAAAAAGTTAGTTTCTACTTGGTTTGCAGTGTGGCACCATGACATGGCTTCCATACAATTTAATCCATGACTCAGTTGGGAGTGGAAGGGATGCAAGAGAAGAGGGAAATACCACACCAACTTCACAGTTCTCAACACAAAAACCATGTAACCCTCCCCCTCAGTCTGCCTTTGTGGCATTTTGTTTCGGGCCATTTTTGGTCCTGTTTAAGACAATGACAGTCAGCACAAATGTATAGTGCTATATCATCTGACTTACGGGCCTTTCTGAGGTGAAAGATCAACACGAAAATAGTAAGGAGCTGAAATTTAGCTTAGTGCTTGTCCTGGGTCCAGCAGTAGCAGTCATTTTTCTCCTTCTTAGTAGCTGGTGCAGCGCTGTGTTCTTGACTTTCGGCCTTGGAACAGCGCTGATAACATCAATGTTTTTAGCTACTGCTTAGGATGTTTAGTCTGGCTGGGGACTTTCTGAGCCTCATGCTCTGCCAGGGAGGAGGAGAAGCCAGGAGGAAGCGGAGACAGGACACCTGACCCAAACTAGCCAAAGAGGTATTCCATACCACAGCTCGTCATGCCCAGGATGTAACTGGGAGTTACCTGGAAGGGCTAGAGGACTGCAGGGGTTGGGCTGGGTGTCAGTGTGGTGAGCGGTTGTATTCTGTCCCCTTGTTATTTCGCTTGTCATTGTTATTACTGGTGGTGGTAGCAGCAGCGGTTTGTGTTATACCTTCGTTACTGAACTGTTCTTATCTCAACCTGTGGGAGTTGTATTCTTTCGATTCTCCTCCTAATACCTCTGGGAGCTGAGGGAGGAAGGGAAGGGAGTGAGTGAGAGACTGCGTGGCTGATTTACGGCTTGGGTTAAACCATGACAGTGCTGCATGATTATTTTTCAGTTCCAAAGCCTGTTTCTTAAGTTTGGGCCATTCACACTTGTTTAGTGACTTGCCTTTTCTACGGTTTCAAAAAAGCTATGATAAATGACAACTAATTGGCAGAATGAGTGCAATGAATTAATTTTCTGGAGATAACAGCTCAAGAATGTAGTAAATTGAAATGAATTCATATAACTGCCCTTTCATTGAGTTTGACTGTTGAATCTTGGGTGTTGGTGGAATAATTCAGGAAGGCACTTTGAAGATGATGATGTGGGAGATGTGTTTTGTGGCTTGTTTTATCCTATTTTCATTAAGTTTTAGTGGTGGATTGGCAGGACATTTGGATTGGGAAAATAGGGGCTTACTTATCCTGTCCATTGTGATTGGATTAAAAACACATGTCAGGAGGAAAATGATGATTAAAGGTCATTGGTAGCTTTTAGCTGATACAATCTTTCCCCTGCAAGGGCAACTTGGAAATTGCCCAGTCACTTGCAATTAGAAGTGCTAATTTGTTGTCTAATGCTGTGCTACATTTAAATGAATTAAAGCTGTGATTTTGTGATACAAAATGTATGGTTCTGCAGCAGCTTAAACTGTCCCTGCAAAAATAGCAAAATTGGGTTTTGACCGTAGCATTCTTTGATATGGCTTATCCTATGCATAGGATCAAGAGAGGGAGTGGGACTGTATTGCTTTCATATTACTTGTAGAATAGATACTTTCCTAGCGTTGGGAAAGCATAGATAGGGAGGCAGTAATACATGAGATGATATTAGCAAAATGGTTTCAGATTTTTTGTGAATGCAATATAAGGAATCTTAGCAGAAGCAGAGCCAATAGAGAAGTTTGTTGGACAGAGGTCTTTGATACAGAACTTAGGTAATATATTCTAATAAAGAGAAGGTGCTGTAATTTGTGAGCTGTGAGAAGATGTGATCAGAGTCATTTGGATGTGTAGCTGAATGATGACACTGTAGTAGCTTTAAGAAGTGTAAGACAGATGTAAGACAGAAATGTGCTTCCATGTCCTTGGGAACAGTGTAAATGAAATCCATCTCTGCCCTGGAACGAGGACTGCAGCAGCTGTTGCTCCATACCATCTCCATTGCAGAAACAGTTTAAGAAAGGAATTTGGCACACTGACCCCAGTTTTCTCAATAATAAAGAATCTGTGTTAGATGGAATTGGAGGGAGGCTCCCAAAAAAAACTTGTGGTTCCTCTCCTTGCTTGCCAAATAGGGTAGCTGTGAGAGAATTTTTACCTCCAGTAGAAGTGCAGTCTCAAATGCCTCCATCTTCTGATGTTCCTTAATCTTTACTGGCAAGTGGCTCCCGCTAACTCTGTCCACGCCAAGCACTGAATGTGAATGCTAAGTAAAAGGCAGAAGTGTTAAACAAGGTCATGAGAACCCTCACGTTATTCCTATGCCAGTCAAAGCCATGTTCTTCCTTCATGAAAAGTTATTTATAGCTAGCTGAGATGTTGAGTATTTTTGACTGACAGCTGTGCTTCAGCAGCGCTTTGATTCCCAATAAATTTGTCTTTTATTAAAAAAAATAAAGGTAGCAACAGCAAGGTTACGGTTGTAGAGTTCAGATAGGCGGTGACAAGCCGTGTCTGATTAACACTGCTAATCTGCCAGTTGGAAGGAATCCCAAATTTAGAGGATCAGAACTCCTCCAGAAATCTGGCATTTGCCTGATAATGTCTCTGGCTAAATGTCTTACGAGGCTTACAAACACAATACACATACAGGACATGCCTCGAGTTATCTCTCCTGGTCCAGTGTTGCCCAGCTGAGGCTTTTGCTGGCTCTTCTGTATTTCTCTGCAACCTTTGCCTTTCAGAATATATTTAAGCCTTGACTGCTGATGACTTCTTACTACAGATGGTCTTATCTCCATTCCCCACCCTCATGCAGTATTTGCCATGTTACTTAAAGCAGTTTCTTTTTAGCTATGCTTTCATTAGCAAATCAATGTAAGACATTCTATTATATTCATATATACCTTTTATGCTTCAAACTTATACTCATGCTCCTTACAATCAAAAGCACATATTAGACTTGTTTTCTAACTTGTGTTCTTCTAAATATGAACCACCTTTAATTTTTTTTTCTATGAGCAAGTTATTATTACATCCTTATCACTTCTGTTTAATGACTGATGCAGAAGGATTGACAAGCCTTCTCAGGGCTGTAGACGCCACTGAGCCAGAGGCAGAAGAACAGATCCCAAAAATTTTCTGGCGGGATTTTCATTTATAGGTATGTTTGGGACTGTATGGCAGTCTTTTCATAATGCTATATTGAATAGCATTCAGCAACCCCTAGTTTGGGAACTGCAGAAAACGGAAGTTCTCTGATTGCTTTTGGCGTATAAGTTACTTTTGGCATCTCCTTGCCTGTATATGCCAGTGCCATCCCATATCTGCTCTCCACAAACCATTTCTTTAAAGAAGACATAGTTTTGTCTGATTTATTTACTTAATTAAGGTTGGGAGCATTTAACAATCCTGTAATCATTTCCAGTCTCTGTAAGAGCAATAGGTGCTCAGTTGTTGCTTTTTATAGAAGACTCACTTATTCTGATATGGTCTTTTCTAAATCGTTGATAACACTTGACAATTCATTAGTAATAAAAATAGTTGATTAAAGACGGTCAGCTTTAAAATCTCTTTTATGTGCCATAACTTGACTTGATTGAATCCTGGACTCAGTTAATTGTTATGACTGAGCTTTCTTGGCATTTCTGTCATTTCATTTCCATAGTCTAACCTGGAGTCAGATCATATTCCCTTATGGGAAATCAGTGTGTGTTTGCGCTGGTGGTAGAGCATAGTTTGGTTCAGCAGTAGACTTCACTTATGAAGTTCCTGCTGATTCTTAAGAACGTAGGGCAGAATCACAAACAGACCAGCTCCTTTTTGTTTCTCAGTGATTTTGTGCGTTCGTGTGCACAAATGGCCACGCACACAGATGCCTCAGGGCAGCAAACTCTGTGTTGAAAGGAGAGAGGGTAGAAAGTTCTAGAGATGCTTGGTTCTGTCTTTGCTTCTGCAGAGCTGTATAAGATGCACATAGATGATCCTTACTTTTTATAGCATATGTGGCCTTTAGTTCTTTTATACCTTTTTTAATGTCACTCAACTTGTGTGTTGTAATCTCTGCCATTTACACCCAGTACATTTGTATACGTTGGTCAAATCTGGATAAATTTAACAGGAGACAGAGCTCTTGGAGGTGTTATGTTTCTAGACATGGCTGCAGTAAAAAAAAGATGAGTTGAACAGAAACTGTTAGCCACATAAAGACAGAGAAACCTGCTAGCCATTAGTACAAGTGTGCTGCTTGTCCAGGAGGTCCAGTTGGACCCCACTGATTCTAAGTTGATCAAACTAGGGCTGCCTCTTGCCAGCCACATGTGTAAGAGGGGATCAAGAGAAAGTGGAACATAGTTATAGAACATGGGAGACAGTCCACAGAAATAAGACTGATCTAATGGTTACGGAATAAAGAGTATTCTTAATCATACTGTTACAAATTGATGGTAATTTGCCATGTAACTGACCAATTTTCAATATGTTTTTACCAAAAATATTGCACAATTGGGGCTGTTTATAAATAAGTTTCCGAAGTTAGAGTCAATGAAACTTCGAGAGCATGACTGGAATTTTTATTGATGCTGTATAGCATGGCATGAAAAATCTTTAAAAGTGCTTTTGACTAAGATATGTGTTGAAATAAAAGTCAGACCTTAATTGTTGTATGAAAGCAATATAATCATCTGTAATTGAATTGTCAGAAATGCAAATGTTAGCATCTTGACATTTACCATTGCTGTTCTGTCTTTTCTAATTATCTTTATTAAAGGCTGAAATTAACAAAGGAAATGGCTGAAAATTAGGAATGGTTTGTTACATTAGGTGACATTTACCTCTTTGATACCCTTTATCTTGAGTTGGAGCTTGATGTTCAATTATTGTCTCTCTTCTAGGGAATTGCACCAAAATTGAGATTTTCTACAAGCTCCCTTATTACAGAAAGTCTGTTAAGCTCAGGAAGGAGTCACATACAGGTTAGCATAATTTAATTGTTTGCAATGTAATTTTTAGATTTAATATTGATAGCCTTGCTTCCAATTTTTGCATGTGCTGCTCGCTTCAAACTTTTCTCATTCTTTTGTTGTGGTTAAAGCAGTTATCATGGGTGCTTGACAACTTGATTAAATTTTTAATCAAGTATGAGTACAGAGTGGGCTCGGTACATGACAGTAAATGCTAAGAGTTCCTTGAATCCGAAACAATTATCAGCTGCTGTGTTCTATGATCAGCTGAAGTGTCAATCCCCGGTGTATTTATAGGTGGGAAGATGCCTTCTCACCATTTCTTACTGACACTTAAAATTAAGAACAATGAAAGCCAGGTGAAGTCAGAAAAGGTGTTTTATAAAAACCAAGCCAATTAATTTAATTGTTTTCCGTAACAGTATCAGTAACAGTAATGAAGATGAAAAAAAGCAGATTTTTTTGTTGAAAAGGCTGTCACCAATATTAATCTGGAAATGCTGCTTCTGCAACAAAGTTGAAGGTGAAGTAACTGAAGAGACAAAGGCGGGAAAAATCTCTGATGGGTTTGGTCATTTGGTAGCACTTTACTCTGGTCTCACGGTTTGGGATTTTGGTGTGTTTCCTGGCACAAGTTGTCACGTAAAGTTATTCTTATGTCCTCCTGTTTTTTTGCTGTAGTACTAGAAAATGGTTCAGCCTCGTTAAAATAGAATGGTTGTTGGGAAAGCTTGCATGCAGAGAAGCTTAGGGGAGTGTTTGTGGCATTGCTTATTAGTTATTGAGAATTTTCTTCCAAATTTAGCAAACAGAATGTATTGAGACACTTAGATAAAGAATAAAAAAAAAAATGAAAACAGTACTTGTCAGAAAACTAACTTCAGTTTGATTTAAAATTTAAAGTGTCCTTAAAAGTATTTAATATGTTATGAATGGCATACAAAATTTGTATGTGTTGCAGTGAAGGTCTAGTTTCGCAATTGGTGTAAGCCAGAAGCAGCACAGCCTACTTCTGATTAAACTGTAATTAAGCTTAGAGAATTAGATCTGGGTTTGTTTGGGCCAGTTCCATACTCCAGTTCACTACAGGTGCACAAGTGATAGTGCAGGAGTGAGAAAGACGCTGGCATGAATAGTCCAAGTGATGCCAGATTCAAACGATGTCGATGGAAAACATACACACAACCTCAGCCTCTTTCATCATTGGGTGGAGAAGTCAGAGCAGTCCAGCAGTCCTGCAGAGAAGGACTTGGGGGTATTGGCTGATGAGAAACTGAACGCGAGCCAGCAGTGTGCACTTCCAGCCCAGAAAGCAAGTCATATACTGGGCTGCATCAAAAGAAGCGTGACCAGCAGATCAAAGGAGGTGATCCTGCCCCTCTACTCTGCTCTTGTGAGACCAGAGTAGAATTTCTAAGAAGAATTTCTAACAGGAAGAAGAGTTTTGCTATACAATTATTTTTTGTCCTTTATAAGCTGTGAATTTGGGCCAAATTTGAACAAAAAGTCTAATTATATCTGTACTGTGGTATTCAAAGTTAAAATGCTGCTAAGTAGCCTAGTAAGAGTTGTAGAATCTGGAGTGTCTTGACCTATAAAGCTTGTAGAGTAATTGTTTGCTCTTTTGATGCTAGGGTTTACAAAGGAATGATAATGTATTTCCAACAAAACTTCAGTGTTGGAAACAGTTTCCCAGAATACAAAATCAGTTACTGAAGATGTTAGTAGTTACTTGGAGGGGATGTCAGTCCTGGCTGCTAGATAGGCTTTGCTGGTTGTGGGAAGGGATGTGGTGATGTTAGTTGTTCTTCCACAGTCCTTGTTTCTGCTGTATGTAGGTGTTTTAAAAGCAATGCCAACTCAGAGACAGACTTTTAAGGCAATATTTAATAATAGTGAGATTTTTGTAAGTTTTAGCTTCAAAATCCATAATGTGGATGTCAAGTGCCAGCTGTAAAAATAAACAGCTGCTTTACCTCTCCTTTTGCAGAAGCATTCACACAATTTGAGAGGATCTTTGGAAGATGGTCTTCAAGCATTTTTTGTTGGTTTTTTTTTGGGGGAGGATGTTTTTTGCTTCTTTGGCTGTTTTTTTACTAAACACAGCTTCTTTATTGTAACTCCTTGAAAAATTAGTAACTTCACTATGATCCAAGAAAATATAAATTTCAGAGAATGCACTGAGGCTTCTTGTAAGGCTTTAGGCAACTCTAAATGCACATAAATTAAAATATTAAACAGGCTTCTAGATTAATTTATGTATTTTATTTTAAAGGGCAAGAGTTCTAAAAGATTAAAATTAAACAGATGAAAAAATGCTTCAAATCTGTGTATGTCCAATCCAGGTAAAGTTTGTGTGAAATGAAGTTGTGACAAAACTCAATTTAATTTTTTACAGTCTCTGTACACTAACTGTGTGAGAAAGCTAATTGGGTGAGTATCAGGCACTCTGCCTTAACTAACATCTAGTAACGTGTGGTTTAACCTCCTTTTGGTTTCAGAGAAAATGGAAAATATGTTGTTGCATTTTAAATTGCTGTTTGTTTATAGTTTTTTGCGGGGAACTTCAGCTGACATAGCATCTATTTCTGTTAAAATTATCAGTTCCCTGTTTACATTATATTCAGTGATCTTTGTTCCACATGCTGTCAAAGCAGATAATTTCTCTTTTTCACTTTAGGATGATTTGAATTTGGTACATCACTCAACCCCAAATGGAAAATTGCAAACAAAGTTGCCAAAGAAAAATACTCTTTCACCTGAGAAAAACAGGCACAGCTTAGCAACAAAGAGCTACGAGCAGCCTACAATAGCTTCTAAATCACGTTCTCCATCTCCATACACAAAAAGACGAATGTGTGAGCTATCACAAGACGCCAGGCAACGACTGGCCCATTTAAAACTTGGTCCTTATGAATTCAGAAGAGATACCGATAAACCTCCATTTGTAGTTAGACGGGTTTGTATTCTCTCCAAAGTGCTTCCAGCTTAAGCTCAGATCAAATATTGTTCTTTCACTAAATATAGCTCCAAAATTTCATTCAGCTCTTCATTTAGATGAATAATTTTTCTCTCCTTAACAGTCTGTCACATAGTGATTTAAATGTAAAATTAACTAAAATAAAATTTCTTTTATCCGTGTTAGTAACAGACAAAGATCAAACTCTTTCATGAATATCTTGGTTAAATTCTCCAAGGCTCCATTTCTTTTCTTCCAGCGCACTAGACAGGATAATAGGTGTATAAATTCAGCTTGGAAGTAATTGATATTGGTATTAAAAATTCCTGAATAAGAGTTTAAAGAAAGAGTGTCTAGTCACATTCTGAACATTTGCACTTCCTCGCTTTCAACTTTTTTTATGTTGGCATCCTGTGATCTTTGAAACACTTCCTTTGCTCAGAGCTACATCTCTAACACTTTGACTCATAACACTAACACTTTGGTTCATAATCAAACTGACTTCAGCACCCGCATAAGGACTTTGTTAATCATACGTGAAAAATTGCTCTGAAATTAGGTACTTATTTAAAGAAACTGTGTTTAAGTGCTTTAATATGAAGGGGACAGATTTTGCAGCCTCTTGGAGGATGATATTCTCATATTTGTTTTTCCCCCTTTTAATATTGCATATAATTGCAACAGTCCTTTATTTTTAGAAAACCACATTGAATGTGTTGGGGCAGATATGGGGTTGTTCTGATTCTCTGCTATGACATTATAATTTGTCGACAATTCTGAGAGTTTAGTATTTTGCCATTGAGAGTTTAGTGTTTAATTAGTTTGCATCTCACTTTATGGGTTTTTTTGAGTGTATGTACAAATGAATTAATAATATCTTGTCAAATTTCAGAACTCTTTTCCAAGTTTTATTCTACATGTGGGTACCTTCAGAAATTCAGATTAGCCTTAATAAACCATTAATCATTCATAACATGCTGTTTATCTCTCTCTATTTCTCTCTCAGATATTTTACTTTCATCCCCTTTTAATCAGTTCTTCAGGTTTTTGATCTGTAGGTGAAGTTTAGTTTAATTATAGCTTCTTTAAACACTGATTATTGATTCAATTGCTTGGTTATATTTGTACAAAAAAAGAAAAAGCTTTTCTCTTAATGTACCGTATCCTGACTTTCATGGCCTTTCTAGATTGAGAATGCTCCTTTTAGGGCAGCTTTACTGCCAAGGACTCTTTTGGCTTGGAGATTTTGTTTTAAATGAAGATTAAAATCAGATTATGTTGAATGTAACTTTTTTAATTAGGGAGGGATTCAGATCTCACTTTGTGACATCTGAACTGTTTGGATTAAGTATGAGATACAAGAATTGGTTCGAAAACTGCAGACATGATAGATGAAGGAGAAACAATCTGCACTTTTTCTCTTTGAACAATATGATACTCAGAGCTTTCTAGACCTTCCTAGCACTGTTTCTGTTTATGCTCAGTAATGTTAATAATATATATAATGTAAGCAAAGTGTAGTAAAATCAGTTTCAAATAGTATTTAAATAAAAATAGAATATTTCAGACAGGACTAGATATGATCTTATGAACAAAACCAAAAAAATAGGAACTTGTACATCTGATACTGATCATTTTAACAGTATCTTTGCTTCAGGTTGAACAACTAAATCCTGGTGCTAAACTTCATACCTGTTGTCACACACGAGAAAGTGCAGCGGAAGCCTGGAACAAGGAAGACCATGGTCAGTATTTTCTGCTATATATCTCATTAATGCTTTTGTTATCTACAGAAATGTTGGTCTATTATGGAGAAAAAGCTGTTCTTTCATCCTAGGAATAGGAAGAATACTGCATAAGCTACTGCTGCAAAAGGTGGTTTTGAGTACTACTTTACTTCATGAAACTTGAAACAGATTTCTATATGGTATGAAAGTAAGAGTAGAAAATAGCAAAGCCCAGGTGAGGACTCTGTTTCACTCCACTTGTTTTGATGAGTTGGATAGTGCAGCAAATCTACACCTCAGCCTGTAGGTGTGTTGATCAGGCTTGGAGTATTGATCATTTTGAAGTTTAAGGGCTTTTTCACTTCAAAAATGAATATTTATTTTAGCAGTATTTGTGAGTAGTGGATCAGTGACTTACCATTATTAATGAGCATCCAGAATGTGCTCCAATATCTGCTTCATCATTCATTAGTGTCAGAATTTAATAAAAAGTGACAGACCAGAAGTTTAAGGAAGTATCCTAAAACATGATTTTATTGCATATGTCTGGCAATGGGAGGATTTCACGTCTCATCAGTATTTGTTCATTACGTGTGCTGTGCCTCATTCTTATTGTGCCTCCTCACTAATTACAAATTGTTACGTAGGAATTTATTGTGAATTTGTTATTTTATATTTGTTCTTTGTATTAACACTGAATCTACCTTCAGAGGATTCACTGGTTACCTGCTCGTGTCTTGAGGCTTAGCTGTAACTTCTGAACAAAACAGATTTCTAGGATTAAAAACCTTAATACTGACAGTACAGTTTACTCCTTTTGGCTTTTGTGCAGGTAGCTTATAGAGGGGTGTCTTTACATTGTTATACAGCATAGAAGTACCTCTTTGAGCTTAGGTCGCAATTATGAGAGTTGCTCACTAGACTGGTAGAAACAATCAAGAAAGCAGATATAACTTAATGTCAGTCTCGCAGGGATGAGTCTTGTATTGACATTGGTGAAACATCCTAACCCAATATTGACCTAATAGTTTCCTCACATATGTTTCCATGGGCTTCATACTCATGTTTGTGCATCAGCTGTGAGGGATGAAATTAAGAGATGATAAGAGGAGGGAAAAGTGGTCATAAGGGAGCTTGTCCAGAGAAGATTAGTAAAGTAGTGTAATGTACATGAGAATTTTTGGGAATGGTGGAGCCTGATTTGATACTGATTTAGGCAATTAATAGATTACCAAAAGCCATGACACTGCTTACACTAATTAATTATTATAAATATTATATTCCATTAAATGTGGTAATTGTTTTCAGCTAAAGAAGATGATCTCCTGAAATATTCTGTTTAGAATTTCAGAGGGTATGATAACCATAATAATAATAACAACAACTTTAATGTTGTTTGGGAGGAGAGGTAAGCTGTTTGTGGAAGATTTCATAAAATTGAGGGCATTTGGATTATTTTTATTTTCATTTTTACTTTCTTCTGGGATACATCTTTTTTGTTTCTCCAGATTCTTCTCTTCTTGGCAGCTACAGACCCAGGAAAGCCAAAGTGAGTACTCTGAAATACTGCTGTTTAGACACCTTTTTTTGGGAAGCTCTGAACCTGCATATTTTCTTGCATAGGTATTTTTGAAACTTTATCTACTGTAGTAGCAAAAGCAAGAAAAGGGACATGTTAAATCTGATCTAACCCAGTTTAGGCCTGCTGGCAGCTTATTTACAAATGGGAAAGTGAAACTTAACACTCTATATTTGTGCTTGTAGGTACAGGCCTTCCTTCTCCTTGTCATTAAGGCTTGTGACAAAGCTGTAGAAGAGCTTTTAAAGGCAGTTTGCCTTTGCCTTCCCAGTCCTTCTGAGAGCAAACTCCACTCTAGAATTATATAGAAGGGTAGTGCTTGTACAGCTGGGAAGTCACATCCATCCTTTTTCAGATCTTAGCTGCTTTGTATATTCCATGAATCTAAAGAATGATGTCAGGGTTCCTTTGGTTTTGGTAGTTTTTATTCTTTCCACCCTCATTTAGTTGTTTTTGCCTGCCTTCCTGAAGTACTGTAGGAATCATGGGTTTAGGCATTTAATTATGTATGCCCTCTTGGATTTCCTAATGGCTGGGAAAACTGATGATAACAGGGAGGAAGAAAGAAGGGGAATTATAAGGATAAACCTTGGCATATATTAAGTGCACTTTTGTCAGTTTCTAAGCTTTTATTACCAAGGATTGCAGTTTTGCCTACCATGTAATTCTAATATATTGTGCTGCTTCTGGCTTGTTCCATGGCTGTAAACGAGACACTGTAAAGAAAACAGGGAAATTCTACTAAATATACTAAATACGTATTTTTGGTTTTGTTTTTTTAAGATGGCTATTTTAAGATCATGTTGTCTCCCCCATCCCTCTGCTCTCTCCCCAGTGGGAACGCAGGTTTTAGGAGCAGTAGATTTTATGCAGATAGCTACAGGTTAAGTCATCATGTTCTTGATGCCAGTAATCACTTGTGAGTCTCATAAAATTAGGGCTGAAGAGAATGTATCTCTTTCTTGCCACAAATATAATGCAGCTTTGTTTAAAAGGAGCTGTTTCCCAAAGCTGAGGGAAAAGAATCCAGCAGCCTGGAAAGAGCTTATGAATAACCTGATTACTGTCGATCTGGTTTTGTTGTGGGTTTTGTTTGTTTTCCTTGGATTTGGGAAGCAGCTCCTGTAAAAGTCCCCATGCCAGATAAAAGGTGGTAACCCACAGAGACTTTTTAGTGCTATGTTACATGTTAAGAGGAATCATGAAAGGAGTAATGAGTGTAATGAAGAGTGAGTAGATGATGTGTAGATGGGCCTGAGTTTTCCCTTGAGGAACATCAAATCATGAGAGAACGAAAAGTCTAAGAACAAGGGGTATCAGACTGAGGAGGAGTCTAAGGTTTGTGTTCTTTAAGCTCAAGGGCATCATTCTGAATCTGTGAGATTTCTGGGAAGGGTAAGCCTTTAAACTGTGCAATCAGACAAGGTGATAAAAGGGCTGTTACAGTAGACTTTGCCATAAGATGGTGTGTAAGATACCAGCAAAATCCTCTGACACTTGTTGATTTAATTTAGACCAGGGCTCTTCCTATGGGTCCTTGTTCTTTCTGCAGCAGGCAGATATTTCTGCATGCATGTGCAACCTTTAGCCTTTTCGTTTGAAAAACAGAAATATGAAATGTGTACATCTTGATATTCATAATAAAATTTAGCAAGGTTTGGTGGGGTTTTTTACAGGCAAAATCTCCTCATAGAAAATACTTTGGCAGCTCTGATGTTTGCAATGAGGATGTGATCTCAGCTCCAGGCAACAGACGGTCCCATTCTGCTGGTTCATTAGAGCATTCAGCATCTCCAGCGCTTCAGAAGCATTCTCTAAGTTCTGTGCTAAATCGATCTTCTCTAAGGGAAAGGTAATGTCCTAGTTTTGTTTGTGGAATTCTGGAATTACTAACATGAGCAGATGATAACAGTGCTTGCATGACTGTAGTTTGCATGTTTGGAGGTATGCAGGCTGAAGAGACCAGAAAATCTTTACCCAACAACTATATTGTTGTTTGACTTCTCTTCAGGTACAGTGTTTGCCATCCCCTCTCTGCTTAATGGATAATATGGCAATGAAAAGGATCTTTGACATCTCTGCTGCTAACCTTCTCTGAAATAATGAAGCCCTAGATTTCAGGCTGCCAAATGTCCGTCTAAAACAGAGAATACTTAAATAGTCATTGTTTCAAAGACAGTTAGAATCTCAGGAATGTGGCTGTAGCTACGTGTCAAATAGGCTTAATGGGAGGTACCTGGAAACCTTTTGTAAGCACATACTTGTGGCTATGCTGTAGTCAGATGCATGACTAGTGTGTGTAACATGCTTGGGCTAGCATTAATCTAGTAAGTGTATTATTTTCCAATCTTTCTGATTTATTGACAGCTTAAGATTTTGTTTCATTTGAGTTGAAGTGTAGGTCTCTGCAGGAATTATATGTATATTAATCGCTATATTTAAATTAGTTTTCTTACTAGTCTCCACTGACCACAGTGGGGCTGGGATGGAGTCAGTTTCCAGTATCCCTTAGTTCAGTGGATTTCAATCCCTGGGTTCGTATTTTGGGCAAGTCTCACAGCTTCAGCCTTATGACAGTGAGATAGAAGAAATATCAGTGACAGATTTTTTTCTTGCTTAAGTCCTCCAGTCCTTCAAGGCAAGTATTCCGTACCTCCTGCTGAGTGTATTTGGTGCACAATGCTTCTACTGTACATTCAGTTTAGCAAGTAACTAGATGGCTTTCTGAGAGCAGAAAAAAAAAAGCTGGACCTGAATAAGCAAATACGTAAAATAATTGGGAGAAGCTAAGGATCAAACTGATGTCCTGTCCTAAATGCTGAAGTGTTTACTGAGGCCTTACTTGGAGGTGCACTTAGGTGGCTAGTTCACACTCATTCCAGACTGTTTCACCAGTGTTACCAGTTGTACCTCAGTTAGTCAGTGCTCACAGGGTGCCTTTTATAGACTACACGTAGCCTAATGCTTTTTTCCAAAGAAAAATTGTCTCAGATTTTTTCTCTAAAAGAAAAATGACAGATGGCAGGTGGGGATTGGGTTTTTAATATTCATAAAGATCAAGTTGGTTTTTTAACATCTTTCTCTGCTTGAAAACTTGCTTGTTTGTTGATCTGTGTAATAGTGTTTCTTGAGAACTGTTATACAGAGATTAGGATGTAGCTCAGGTTTGGAGGAGGTTTCTTTGTCATCTTGTCTACCTCCCCACTCTCTTCTGATAATGTCAGTGCATTAGTTCCTCATGTCTGGGAAAGAGATATTGTAACGGGGACTTTTCTAATCCTTTTTCCAGCTGGACTCCTTTTGGGAAGGGAGGTAGATTTTAAAATGCATTATATTGAAAGCTGGCAGTGTCCTTTATATTGATAGCAGAAAAGTCTTGTATGTTGTGAGCTGCTATTACATGCATGGTAATTTAGTCATCTGTCATTTAATCTTGAACTTGTCTGGATGTTCTTGCTTTTTCTCTTTATGAACCCCTCTTCAGAAGAGATTTGTGATCTTGTGAAATTATGTTTTTTCTTCTTATTCGAACAAATGTTCTCAGCTTTTTAGAGATGTAAGATCTCTTTATGTTACTCTTTATGTTAAAGATGTAAGCACTTAATTTTGTCATCAGGAAAATATCAAAATAAGAAGGTGAAGGGCATAGGCTCAAAAAAATATATCTCTATTTCATGCTGCTGAGATAACAGTTTTAGCTGACTGTGTACTGAGAGTTATACTTGGAATGACAAACGTGGAGCAGAGGTCAGTGTTTGGAAATGCATGCAAACGCTGCTGTTCAGATCATAGAAATACAGAGAAAATCAGTACTACTGAAAGTACATCAGTGTTAGTGTATTTGCAAGAATACAGAGTCTTATCTTACATTATTTGGTGTTTATTTCCTCAGTTTTCTTTCGAATTACAAAGACAAAGAGCTTAGCATATCCAGGCTTATATTTTTAATGCTAGTCAACCCACAGTGAATATGGAACTTGACTCCCCACCTTAACCTTTAGTTCCCTTTTCTCCTTCTTTTTTTCTTTTCAAAAGAGTAGTGTGAAGTGAATGTGTGTCTTCTTGGGAGTATTTGCCAGAGCCAGCTGCTGAGTAACTGTGAAGTCACTGTGATACTTTTCCGAGGTACAGAAAATGGGGTCTTGCATAAGGTCCTCTGAGCCCTTTTGCATCCTTTCTAGCGGTTTCCAGTCCCTTTGCTTGAGGGACCACAAGGACAGTCCTCTCCCCTTTTCCCCTGGGTTTGAGCCAGGCGCAGAACTGTAAATAGATTTACTGCTGAATCAGGGCAGCAAAGTTTTGAATATTTATTTTTCATATTTTAGTTTTACATTTTTCATTATTTAGGTCACCTAACACTTGTTGGTGTTGCAAGCTGACTCTCAGTGGCTGTACAACTCCACTTCCCACTTTTGACTCTAGCTGCTGTGCAGACCAATGGTACATATACACTCTTCAGTTGCTGCCCATGATGGGTGGCCAGCAGTGTATCAATGCAGTTGACTTGTCCCCATGGTCTGGTTGTTTGTGCATACGTACGTATCCTTTTATGTATAGATAGGTGGCCTGTATGCTTTGCAAAAGAGCATTGGTACCATATGCTCTCAATGCAAAATCCATGGTATATATACATCCTCATGTGCTCCTAGAAGATGGTATTTTTCCTGGGGACTTACAAGCTAAGCCTTCCTTGCAGCACTGAAACCTGCAGCAAAGTACCTTTCATAAAGAAAAGGAGAAATAGTGAGATGGATTCTATAAGGTCAAGAAGCCTATGAATGGAGCTATGTGCTGGCACAAGAGAAATCCTTTTCTGAAGAGCCTACAGCAATCAAAGAAGTATTTGACCATTTCTGTTATGTTGAGAGGCAAAGCTACTTCTCATGCATTTAGGATCAAAGGATTCTTTTTCATACTCTGGAAATGGCAGGCTTTTGCTTTTGTTTCCAGAGTGAAGTGCAGTTCAATGCCTTTTTTTATGTTCTCCTGGTTACACTGCAGATATGTGATCTTATCCACTATAAAATGTAACAGAAACCTAAGTTCTCTTTGAAGTAAGACAGAGGTTAACTGTCTTACTTCTGTAATGACCTTCTGTAATATTCTTCTATTGTTTTACTACCATCTTTTTATATTATCTTTTTCCAAGTACTAGGGAAATACCAGCATCAAGTTAGACGTTACTGATGATAAATATGATAAATCCTAATAGTTACATATTAGTGAAATACTAGATCCTACACGAAGTCCTTGAAAACTCCAGTTATCGGAAGCTTTGGCTTCAGTGATCTTGAAATGTGTCATCCCAGGATCTTGGGTACTAATTTTGTTGCAGAGAAAAATCCAGACACAGATAGTTCACCTGGTATTTTTGACTGTGGCATATATCCTAAGACAGGGTTTACTTCTGTGAAAGTATGTGTTTAAGTTCTGACAAGTTTTCACTACAAATAGAACACTGAAAATAATAGGGTTTTCTGGAAAAAAAGCTTGCTATAGGGAGAGGCTGCACCATGGTTTCCTGTCTGCTTCTAGTCATTTAAAAGTAATCATAGCCGATTTTATTTTGAATTTAGTTTGGTAGTAAGGTTGTTCTTGAATCTTTTGGGTTTATCACTCTCACCTCTTGGGGAAGTTTACTTATTTTGCGTTCTTTAAGTTAACTTCTGGAATCTGCACTTGAGGATCAGGTATTTCATACTGTATTTTGCACTATTGAGTATTTTGCATACTGTATTGAGCAGTACCTAAGCCTTGTTTCATAATTTTGAGCAACATCTGCACTTTTTGTCATCTTCATTGGTTGATTTTGCTGCAGTGGTAAGTAAATTTGACATCAATTGCTTTTAAAGCTGTTTTGTGTATAAGTTTATAAATTCAGAGAAGATAGAAAGTAATGGAAAAGCTTCCAAAGAGAATCAGGTGCAGCCCGTTTATGACATACTAATGATATAGTACCAGCATAATTTCAACCTTTTTGGGGGCAACTGCTCAGCTAGGGTATTGGCCTTCCTTGAAATCTCAGAAGCTTCACTTTTTACATGAGGATGATACATCCTGTCACAGTTTTAAGGGCTAGATCTGAAACTTAGAAAGGAAAAGAAAGCCTTTACTGATGTGAAAACTCAACACTGAATGCATCTCTACTGCTTGAAGGTCTAACTGTAAACAGGGCTTGTGAAAATAAGAGGAACTATATAGAAAGGATGAGAAATATTTACTCTTTCCCCCCCCCCCCATTTCTTACTGAAGAGGTGTACAGCTGAGCTGTCAGCTTCTGCTTTCAAATATTTAGACTTCTGTACTTTGATTTAAGGCCTTGTCTGTGTGTAATTGTTTCAGCTTCATAGTAGTATTCCGGTATTGTGAAACCAGCCTACTTCTTCCACTTCAAATACCGTGAGAATGTAAGGATTTTTATGTTGGCATATTTTCATTACAATTCAGGAACTGGTATGTACCAATATAGTCTCTAAACCACTTCTGTGCTGCATCTATACTAAGGTTTATAGCAATCAGTCATTTTAAGAAAAAGCAAAACAAAATTGCATCCTTTACTAAGTAGACCAGTAAAACTCTTAAGTGTAGCGAGCCTTTCTATTGTGCCTCTATACAAACCAGTATACACTAAGTTCATCATACTGAATTACCACTTCACATGCTCTTAAATGAGAATAAAGCAACTTCTCAGCTTACAGTGAATGCTGCATAAGTACCTACTTGGATATAAAATCTGTGAGGTTTCTCTTCTATTTCAGAATAAAATATATTGGGCTTTCTCGAGAATCTCTCTTCTTCCATGTATAAATTCTTGCCGGTTGTGTTTTCTTCTGGTTACAGTTAGCTTTAAGAGTTCTTTCTCCCTCTTTCCCCCAATTACAGTAGCGTTCTTTCCAATTGAGAATCTGGTACTACAGGACTTAATTGATTTCTGTCCTCTGATAGTTTGTCCTTGTATGTGTATTTGCTCAGCATGAAGTCTGTATCTTTGAAGCTGATGAATTCTTCATGGAGGCCATATGCACCGAGTTATTCAGAGGCTAGAAGGTGTAATGGTGGGGGAAGGGGTCATGATAGGCTTTGCAAATATTCTGCGGTAGGCTTCTGCTTTAATTCTACTGATATGAAATGTATTAGTATCTCCTGCTGAAATGTGATATTAACATTTTGACTATATGCAAGAGGATGATTGGATTGTCTGACATTTGAAAATTCCTATTTATTACAGCTCTCAAGTTTGCAAGCTGCTGTTTGACTACAGTACATGGGATGTATTCTGTTTGTATTTCTAATGGAATATTTCATCTTAGTGGATAAAATTATGCATGAAAACAACTTTAATCTTTAGCAGAGGATCTAGACTGCTTGACTTCTTTGTTTGTTTTCTTTGGGTTTTGTTTTTCATCAAGTTAGATATATTCTGTATGACCTTAAAAAAAATCCTTATCTCATAAAAGAAAATAAATGCCTTTAGTCACGTTACAGGGAAAATGGCTCTGTTTCCTCAATCGGACTCAACACAACATCTTTGAAATTAATCTTGAGAAGTCGTCTGATTGATCTGGCTCTTTCTAGGTCACTGAGCTATATTTCCAAAGTGTTTATACAATCTATTGGAATCAATAAACAATTTAAACTGATGTAACTGCAGAATGTTTGCAAGTCCCAAGGAAAATTGAAAGTATGACAAAGAATACAGCTGTAGAAGTTTATTTCGTTTATCAGGACAAACTGTCATTGCAATGAAATGACTTTCCTTTCAACATTGAATGTGATGGAAACACCTTAATCACATAAATAAGTAACTAGCTCATTTTAAAAACTCGTTATTGGTGATTTTGGGCAAATAGAATCTCTTTATTTATACTCTAAGAGGCTGTGCTACAAAGCCTTTTTCATGAAATATTTCCAATAGGAGAGTTAGAGTATCATGAGAGGGTTTCACTTCAGAGTAGGGCTGCTAGATTTCAGGCATGATTTTATTTTAGCTTGAGTTTTAGTTGGTGTAAATATTAACATTGTGACTTTAAATGTGGATTAGACTCTGTAGTTATTACTTAAATTAGACAATAACAATACTGGGAGAGCTAATTAAAAAGAAGCTGGTACTGTTTTAATCACACTCCAGGTTTTGATTTTCTTTTTGGTTCTTTTTTTAGGGGGAGTAAATGAAGTTGGGGGGATGTGTGAGTGCCTAACGTTTCTTATACCGCAGCGCACACTAGTGGATTGATCCATAAAATCACCCGAAGAAAGAAATTTAATAGTTCTTGAATGAAATACTTAAATCTTTTTCTTCTTCTGCAGACATAGCCACTATTTTCTAAATGAATACAATAGCAAGCTGGGTTTTCTTTTTTCCAAAAGTAAATACATTTATCTCCAAGGATATTTGTAAATTCAAGATTAATAACAATGATCTGAAATCTTACATATGAATTTCATAACATTTATTTCCCAAAGGCAATCTATTCCAACTTCTCTGTGGCAGCAGCCTGGATGTTGGAAGAACAGCAGGAGCTGCTGTATAAATAAAAGGAAATGCCATGACTTCATGGGTCTATCTTTTATTTGTCAAATGGGAAATGACTCACTCTTACTGCATCTAGGATGCAGATTTTTAAACATGCATTTTGGGGGTTCTTTAATATTAGTAAATGCTTGGAAATGCTAATGTGAAGTCATGAAATGATAGTCTCTTTCAGTTTACCCCTCTGTCCCTTTTGTTTTCCTCTCTTCTTTGTAAAAAGAATTAAAAAAGGATGGGGTTTTCTTTCAAACCACCGCCAGTGGTAGAGCACATGCATTATAATGCAGTACGTCAAACTGGGTTTGACTGCGTTAGGGACATGAATGTTCGTGCCTGCTTTAGGGGCTTAGACTTTTATTTCTTTAAAGGCAATGCTTTCCTCCACTAACAAAATTCACTAACTATTTTGCTTTCTCTTAGAAAAATTTATGTGAGATCTTTTAGTGCAACAGATCGTTAGATTCTAGTATGCAAAGGAACTGAACAGTATGGATTTGCAATACATGCTGTAGGGTTTGAAATTATTTGTAAGTGTTCAGAATGCTAATGCAATTGTTATAATCAGCTTTGTAAAAATTCTTGCCTTTAATGATCCAATAATAAACAATGTCAAATGACATTAGAAATGTGAAGAATACATCCCCCTATAGATATATGATTCATCCTTTCAATATTGTGTCAATTCTCGATGTTCAGAAAAAGACAATTTAATTTACAGAAACTCAGAAATAGTCTGAAAATGCTGGGGCTGTTTAGAACAGAGATATATGTTTCATAAAGGTAAGCAGTAATAAGTGAGTCCGAATAAGTTGATAAGATACAAAAAAAAGTAGAAGAAAGTTACTTAAAAGCTGAGAAATGGTCACTTTCTACTTACATTTCTGTTTCTCTCTGGTAATAGAAGGAATGATTCAAAAGACTGCAAAGAACTCCCTGCCCTGCCTTAACCTTCAAGGCAGACTGGCACTTCCTATTTTCAGGATCCTTATTCTGTTAATTTTAACATTGACAACTTACTTGTTTTGTACTAAAGCTGTCTGCATGTACTTGATTTGTCCTTTCTAGAAAGAGCTGTACAGTTCTTTAGCTGTATTGAAATTTCTGGAAGTCTGATGAAGGCATGATCAGATTGGGGATTTGAGAGTGACGCACTAGACAACACAGGGAATGTGATAAACTGGAGAAGAGGGCAGAGGGGCTTGCAGTCCCAGTCCCACAAACCCATCCAGAGCCCACTGTAGAATCTCAGGGTTTAGAGTCATGATGTTTCTCCACTGCATCAAATTTGTGAAGCCAGCTATCAGAGCATGTCACTGTTTCTCGTGCTTCTAATCCACCCAGAGTATGGCAGCCCAGTACTGCCGTTGGCTGTTATTCCACCAGCTCAGATTGCACTGGTATGGCTTGCCAGCTCACAGCTTGCCTGGTGACCCGCATTCGTATTAATGTGATACCACACTGTGAGTTTTTATTTTCCTGGTGCAAAGTCAGGTTCTCAGAGGTTAGGAAACATTGAAATGAAGATGCACAAAATTGATTTGATGCCCTTTTTCTATCCACTGTGATGAGACTGTGTAAGTAACCATTTCATCAGTTTGCACCAATAATTCTTTCCTAATGTTGACCCCTCTCACTCTTTTTTTTCAGATACATTTTTGAGTGAACTAATTTGTGGTTGGTGTGTAAATGATGCTAATCTTAAAATCTTACTTGCCTCCCTTAACAGTCTGAAAATAACTATTGACATGAAATTTATAGAACCACAGAATAGTTAGGGTTGGAAAGAGCCTTAAGATCATCCAGTTCCAATCCTCCTGCCATGAGCAGGGACACCTCGCACTTGACCATGTCACCCAAGGCTCTGTCCAACATGGCTTTGAACACCACCAGGGATGAAGCATTTACCACTTCTCTGGGCAATCCATTCCAGTGTCTCACCACCCTTACAGTAAAGAACTTCCTTACTCCAAGTGGGGTCTCTCAAGAGCAGAGAAGAGGGGCAAGATCACCTCCTTTGAACTGCTGGTCAGGCTTCTTTTGAAGCAGCCCAGGATAATTTCAGCCAGCTTCTGAACTTGCTGAGACAGATGAGGGGTTTGGGTTTTTGAAAAGTGGAAAAAAATATGCTGCAAAACATAGAAGGATAAAATCCCTAAGTAGCTGTTAGCTTTAAGTCACTCATATCGAGCAAGCTACCTGGTTTTTAATTTAAAAAAGCAACTTAAAATGCAGTTCTGTCTTGTGAAATAAAGACTGTGCATTTGCAAATTTTTTACTCCATAGGCTTTCCAGCTTGCACTCGTTGGGGTTATCTTCCTGTTGATTTATTCCAGTGGAAAGAGTTTGGTGTGTATTATACTTCCTTTAAAGAGAGGAAAATAAAACCTGATCACTGAGAACAGAATAACTGTATAGCTTTTCTATCCCATAGAGACAATGCAAACATTACAGAAATATTACTGAAGTTACAAAATCATCAACATTTTCTGTTTCACATCTTCTGTTGGTATTGTGCTCTACTTTGAAATCGCTCTTTACTTGTACCCTAGAGGAGCAAAAGAAACAAACCTAAACATTGTGTATGCTCCAAATAGAAATAAGTAATGCATGCTTCATGATTTAAAACAACAACAAAATAAAAACCCACAAATAAACCTGAGTCAAAAGCATGTTTGAGCTTTTCAACAAGAAAATGTTTCTTCTGTTTTTCCTCTTCCAGATTTAGCTCTGCTTGGCCTTTACCAGCAAATGGAGAGGAGATCCACACGAGAGTAAAAAATATATTGAGGACACACAGTGCTAGACAGCGCCTAATATTTGTAAGTTTGACTTCAAACTAAATGCTTTCTTTTCGCCAAGATGGCTGAGGAAGAGAACTGTACCTACAGTCCTGGTTTTATTATAATATTGTCCTTTTGAGGCAGCCTTGATTGTAGAAATATGGATTTAGTTCCTAAGCTGAACTGTTTCACACTGATTTGAGTAGCCGCCTTATGTGCAGTTGCTATAGGTAACCCTCTCATGGGTTATTGAGAACAAATACTTTTTTATGTATGTATCTGGTTCTCCACTTCCAATTCAAGAAAAAAATACGTTACAGATCTGTAGAACATCAGGGCTTAACATGTTGTGCAGCTGCACATCAGCAGCTGCTTGTATCCAGCTGTTTATAGAACTAATATTATTCTTCAGATGTGTGCTTTTTTTTCCTTAATTACATGGCTTTTGGTGAACAGAGCTCTTTATCTAATAAGATTATGCCTGGGAACAGAATATTTTGTCCTTGAGACTGATGGAATTTTGAAGTGTGGTTTTAGACAGATAAAATTTTTTGCTATTGCGATTTTGAGAAGCCCAGTTGTGGCCCAGCACAATCCCAAAGCATTGTACAAACTGAATAACAGTGCTCATCTGCAAAGAACTCAGGGTCTTAAGGTGAGGTGAGATAGAAGAAAGGTAAGATAAAAGGATGTAAGGGTGAGATTTAGGTAAGATTAAGATTAGGAGCTCTGATGAAATGACTATTTTTGTCTGACAGTCTTAAGACACAAATGTTAGTGATGGGTTAGAAGACACAGGAGTCTCTCAAAGTGGAGAAGGACATCTTTTTTGCTTCAGTTTCTCCTCCTATAAAAAAAGGAGTGTTGATAGAAATCTGCTTTTGAATAGTCATGCAACTTTAAGTTACTCCTGTCCCCAGCTGTCCACCTTTCCCCTCTGATGAAGTTTACTGTATCAGTGAGAAGTGTGGGAGCCTGCCTCACCACCTCACACTTCAACACAGGAGCAGCGGACGCAACATGCTGGCACATGAGCTTTGCTGACTGGGGCACAGTGAATCCACTGACTACAGAAAACCCATGGCAGACTGAAGGATGTTGTCTCAGTCCACTGCTTCAGGATGTACTGAAAAATGTCTTAGCTCTGAAGTCTCTATTTGTTTATTTAATTTCCCCAAATTCAGCCATCCTAGGCATGCCTGCATGCTTTCTTAATCTGACTATTTTGTCTTTTCTGTTCAATCTTCATTTTCAACTTAGGTGTTGTGCTTTTTGTTTTAAACTCAAAAACCCTTCTCTCATGCATGCTAAGACTGTTTGATTTAGTTCATGCTGTACCTCCCTGGGTTTGTATACCAATAGTGCAATCTTGTGAACTGCTGCCTCTCAAATAGAAGATGCCCATCACACTTTTCTGTGTCTCAGCTACTCCAAAATAGGTACAAATTATGTCAAATGCTTCTCTGATGTTTTAGTGAACTTAAGATAACAAACTGGATTTCATGATGGTCTAGCACCTACATGTACTGAAAGTTTGCACAGCCTGAACTATCTCCAGTGGTCCTTCACTACTTTCCTTGAGCAATAGACCATGACTTTTCAGTAAAAGGTTTACTAGTTTATTAGGACTGCTGAATGGCTGATTACATGGTCTCTTCAGACAGTCATAAAGACCATTAAGTATAATAATGGGTAAAGGAGAATTCCATCATTTTCTTCTTATTTACTTAATTATATAATTTAAAACATTCTACTTTAGAATGATTTAAACATGCAGGTATTCACTTGTTACTACAACATTGCACAAATATGCACAATTTTGCAAGCATGTTAGATTCTTGAAGCATGGTACTTTCTGTTGGCTTTCTGTTAGCACGCCTTGTCACTTCCAGAATCAAACCCTTGCTCAATACTCACAGGCAGTAAAAATCAGAGATAGTGCTTTTCTGTTTCCTTTCTTGTTGAAAAGCCTCAACGTGTTTGTGCCCAAGAAAATCCAGATATCAGGGTACTGGATAAGATTTTTAAGTCTTTAATTAGCAACATGGTCAGAACAGTGTTGAAGAAGAACCATTTTTCTTACTCCATTCTCTTCCACCAAGCAAGAGGAATACGAGGATGTTACAGAGAAGTCTCATGGTGTTTGGTGACTGTGTATGGCTAACTTGTGAAAGCTGTGCTAACAGCAGCTGACCTGCTTAAAAAAAATGAAAATCAGGCCTACTTGCAGTAAATACTGTAAAATGCACCAGGATTCATTTGTTCTTCACCAGACTGCACAAAATCTAGGATTAATGTTTGCAACGTGGATGGATGAGGTAGATGGGTCATCTTGAAAGTGAAGGAATAGTAGAGCAAGTGCACTGGCAGTGTGGCGAGTAGATTTTAGCTCCAGTCTGGATTCTCCTTCAAACTTTGAAAGGTTAAAAAATATCTCTTATTTTGTTTCATTCTGCTAAATAACTATTCCCAGAAGCATTCAGCTGTGTTTTCCAAAATTTTGTTTCCATAATGTTCTATAAAACTAGTGTGACTGGAGCTCTGCTGCAGATTCCTTAGGGTGCCCACTGTAGCTTTCTGCTGTGACATTCTGACAGTATCCATAATGTTTCCATCTTTTTTTGTTTTCCACAACATAATTTGCCTCTGGCAAATGCCGCAGTTTTATTTACCACTGTACCCCATTTCCTCTTCAGTGCTTTATAGTCTGTGATTGCTGAAGGAAGAGAGTTTTCCTGTTTACAAACACACTTATTACCTCATATTATACCACAATAAGTTGTGTTACGTTTTTCCTCATCCATACACCTGCCGTTCAGTTTGCTCTGCATCTTACTGCCATCTTCCACTATATTCATTGTCTTTTCTCTCAGTTTTGTGTTACCAGCAAGTGTGATGATTTTTACTGCATAGTCTTTGTTTCCAGTTATTTCTTCTATAGCATGAAAGATGATTTTGTTTACTAATCCTTACAACAACTGGCTTCTGCTGAAAGCCTCATTTAGTATCACCTCTTAAGTAGTGTCTTTGCTCTTCGGGGTAGAGTGAACGTGGTTGTGTGTGGTGGAATTTCTACCATCCTGCCTCAGGTGAGCAATTGGCTCCCTTCACATGAAATGTTGTCTTTCTTACTTACCTAAGAAGGCAAATATGGTTTAATTAATGTCTAGATAGCATTTAGAAGATCAGACTGCTTTCTAGTGACTCCTAAGAATACCACTGAAGGGTCATTAAGTGTATCATAGATATTTTTTTTAATTGGCTGAGTATGTTCTCAGCCTTGTATATGGAATCAAAGTATTCAGATGTGTGAAATGCTTCCGCCTGGTAAAATGCATTAAATGGATAATGATGGCTCATTAGAAAACCTAATAAATAATAAGTCTTAGGTTCTTTTCCCCCCTTTTCTGCAAGAAGCAGAAGTAAGGCAGTGAGCAGTTTCATAACATTTTACCAATGTGTTTGTTGGGGGTTACTGAAGCTTGTGCTGTCTACATAGTTCTCTAGATCTGTATTGTCTAGAAATTCTTTCCAGTTTATTACCTGAAAATTATTAGCTGAATTGTACTGAACTTAATTAAAAGTGTCATAAATGGCATTTGGCTCATTACACTTTGTCCCTTTCTCCCCCAAGAAATGTAAGCACTTTAATAGTCTTCTACTAAACAGAAAGAAAGTATTTTTGAAATGAGCTCATTGTAATCAGAAACCAGGGTAATGAGAATTTGATTTCTTCCTTTTTTTCTTTTTCAGGATGAGAGTAACTCATCAAAGGGAGGCTTGACTAAGACAAGAGAATCTGCGCATAAAGCACCCTTATCCATGAGGGAACAGCAGAGCGGGTATGGAGTTTTTCTCTGACCAAGACAAAACAGTCATAATCCTGATATTGCCCTTTAAATTTAGCTAAAAATTCCTCTTCCTATTTTGAGCTATGTAATATATTGCACTGGGAAAAAGCTTCTGTAGGAGTTACTCCTACCAAAAGCAAAATGCAGTTAACTATAATTATGCCTTTCATGCTGTTTGGCAGTGTGTCAGTATAGTCTTCATAAAACACTCATTTTGGAACTGGACTTGGTCATAAAAATGATCCTTGGGCAGCATGTTTTGGATTTCATCAGCCAGAGAGCAAATGTCACTTTAAAAATAACTGATTAGTTATTTTTTCTTAAACCTATAGGAGTACAAAAATAAATTGGAGTTTATTTAGTGATATGGCTTCGGGCTGTTCGGTTGTTTTCTTTTTTTTCCAAAACACATTTGGAAAAGAGAAGCAGCTTCAAAATACACAGCAAATATATATACTACGGTTTAGTGATTCAGCTTGCCATATTTCAGAAGACATCTTGAAAGCCTGGTTTATGTAGGTTAATTACTCTGTGTACTCCTCACTTTTATGACTAGGGTTTTGCTTGAATATTTTACTTAAAAGACACAAGTTGAATTAACTTTGACAATGTCTTTAGTAGAAGTTATCAATATTGATGTTCTCTATGTATGCACACGGTATTTTGTACAACATTTTGGGTTCTTGTTGGAGGAAAAATGCCAAGATGTAAAAGGTTTTTTGGATTGTATGGGTTTGGATTGTTTGGATTTTGGATTCTCTGATTTTCATTGTATAACAAGAGAAGTCCTGGAACTGTCATGCTAAATTTGAGAGGCCTTGACATGAGAATAAATAGGGTTTGTTTTGATAATTAAATGTGATTGAAAGGAGAGTAGGTCAATATGGGTATCGTAGCGAACTTCAACTTGCAATTAGTTAGCTCTAAGATGTTCACTTATGATTTCTTGGCTTTTTTTTTTTAATTCCTATAAATTATAGTCACCTCTGTGCAAGGGATCTAGTTAGTCAGATTTCCACATGTATGCGAAGTTGCTACTGAAGTTGTTGGTATTCCTGTGCTCACTCCTTTAATCTGTGTGTAGCCTTTTTGCTCCCTTAACCTTGGCCCTGACAGCTGCTGCAATTACATTTTGTAGGATGTGTTTGTGAGAAAGAAAGTGGAAGTTTTTGTTTTGAGGCAGCTTTGGGACTTTGAGGTTGATGCTGAAACAGCAGACCATGAGAAAAGAAAACCCAAACCTTAATACTACAGAATCTTGAAGTGATGAGATGTGAAATGTGGCACTCAAATTGGGAAAAGACTGCTCCTTGGGTTTAGAGGCCAGCAGCACTAAGGGCGAGACATGAAAGGACTCGAGGAGAGTGATTGCTGAGTGTTTGTCACAGTGCTCATAAACAGGATACAAGGACAGATACAGAGTTCATAGAAGGACATGGTACTGTCGACCAAATGTTGACAGTAAAGTATATAGATGATTGAAAACCACTGGGAGTAAGGAAAAGGTCCGTGTTTTGTGAAATATTTAGTACATGATTCACTCAGAAAAGAACTTCTGTGACTCTTAAAGGAGATGTATGAGGGAACAAAAGCCTATGACAGGTATTTCAGCGCAGAGAGTTGCGTGCAGAAGTCTTGCTGCTAATACGATTTGTGAGTGTAATTCCCAGATTGCTTAGCTCAGGTTGTCAGTTGGTTTCCAGTTGAGGCAACAGAGGGACTCTTCCCTAGCTTGGCTGTATCTTTTTGCACACCAGTGCTAAGTGTCTCATGTGCAAGGCTGGCTAATGGAAATGCACACACACCCCCCTCCAAAAAAAGAAGGTAAAATGAAGCTTATGTCTTTTTTCTTAAGTCTTTGTCAGTACCAAAATAAGGAACCTCTAAAAGTTGCTGATGGGTTTTTTGAGTCTTTCCTTTACTGTATTTAAAGTGGTTGGATTTTGAGTGTCTCTACATGTAGATCAAGCTTTTAGTCAAAGAAATGTCAAGCACAAGGCTGCCTGCAGGAAATGAATACCAAGGAAAAGAGTGTCAGAGTTATTTCTTGTATAGTTACAAGTGCCACTTCTAGCACCGTGCTTATTTGTTGGCCTGAGAATGCTTCAGCACAAGTGAGGTAATACCAACTGCAGAAAAGAGGAAGTGAAACTTCAGCTGTTGGTGAGTCCTGCAGGTATCGGCTTGTCTACATTTAACACAGGCCAATATAACTATTCTGTCAGTTTTGCCGTTTTGCCGTCGGTTGGTTCTTTGTGTCCAAACTGTGAAGGGCAGTTCACCCACTCCAGGATGATGAACAGGTTTAAGTTTGCTTCATGCTGTTGACTGACTTTAAATGTTGGAGCTTTTTTGAAAAAGTGTGGAAGTGGCCTTTCTTCCTTTTTGATATTGGAGCCACATAGAGATCTTATTGTTTTACATGGTATGGTTTGGCATCACCCTAACATTTGAATGTTAAAAATCTAAAAGCAAAAGCTATTCCTTCTTTTGTTTTCGTGGGACAGTGGAAACTTAGAAGTGGGAATTTAGAAAACTGATCTTACATCTTCCTCTTCTTCCCTCACCATTTTCCTTTCTTAAAGTGAAAACTTTGTGTTTTGATGCAGCTAGATAGAAGTATATTTGTGAGTCCTTTGACATAAAGTTTCTATCAGTTGTGTCACAGGTGTTTACTGATACTAACCTATAATAATAGAATCATAGGATAGTTAGGGTTGGAAAGGACCTTAAGATCATCTAGCTCCAAACCCCTTCCGTGGGCAGGAACACCTCCCACTGAACCATGCCAACCAAGGCTCTGTCCAGCTTGGCCTTGAACACCCTCAGGGATGGAGCATTCACAACTTCCTTGGGCAACCCATTCCAGTACCTCACCACCCTCACAGTAAAGAACTTCTTCCTTATATCCAGTCTAGACTTTCCCTGTTTAAGTTTAAACCCATTACCCCTTGTCCTATCACTATAGTCCCTAAGGAAAAGTTCCTCCTCAGCATCCTTGTAGCCCCCTTCAGATACTGGAAAGCTGCTATGAGTTCACCATGCAGCCTTCTCTTCTCCAGGCAGAACAGCCCCAACTTTCTCAGCTTGTCTTCATATGGGAAGTGCTCCAGTCCCCTGATCACCCTCGTGGCCCTCCTCTGGACTTGTTCCAACAGTTCCATTATCTTTGTTATGTTGAGGACACCAGAACTGCACACAATACTCCAAGTGAGGTCTCACGAGAGCAGAGCAGAGGGGCAGAATCACCTCCTTCGACCTGCTGGTCACGCTCCTTTTGATGCAGCCCAGGATACGGTTGGCTTTCTGGGCTGTGAGCGC
>WYDI02023268.1:13291-43268 GCA_009867235.2 Psittacus erithacus | reverse complement strand
CAAAATCAAAAACACAGCACTGCACCAGCTACTAAGAAGGAGAAAAATGACTGCTACTGCTGAACCCAGGACAATCTCTTAGGCTCAGCTCTTTTGCTGTACCCCACTGAGCTCCACTCCAGTAACAGGGAAGTGATGAAACAGGTGTGGCTAGGCTGCATTCCCTCTCAGTCTTCAAAGGTCCTGCCAAACCTTCAAACACCCTCTGCCTCCTCGCAGCAGAGAGGCAATACCATACAGCAGTTGAAGGGGATCCTAAGCAAGTTCATAACGTGTCAAATTTACACCATCAAAACCTATTATTTTCAGGCTAAGTGCAGCTATTCTATATAAAAACTCTGCTTGTTAGCATACTTGATTGATCCATCTATAGATTGCATGTTGGCACTGCAAACAACTCCATGGCCAGAGGCAATATATCAGCCACTTGTGAAAGCTATAGAAAGGTCTTTGCCTTCCTTGATATAATAATGCAATATCTACACGCAATTATGTATACACTAGTGAACACATAAATGTTGATAGCAATGTTTTCGCAATTCAATATGTCAAAAGGATGGCACATTATCAAGATGTTCTGTAAAAGGAGTATTATACATCGAACAAAATCAAGATCATGCTGCAAAGCAACAACAAAAAAAAAAAAAAAAGCCAAACCCAAGAGCAGTGGTGTTCTTTCGTATTTCAGATTGCATTTCTCAGGAGGAGCTCATCATTCCGCTCTAACCAAGGATGATGCTTTTCAATGTGGTCAAGATGATGTACCCCTCCTTCACCTTGAAACTGTCAAATGAAAAAAGCCACCAAAAGTAGCATTCTGGAACAATCACATGATAGATTTATCTGTGGTCTGGTTTCTGCTATGCCATATATATGTATATGCTTCTTGCATTAAGAATTTGGAGATGAAAGATTATATTTTTTTTTGATGCTAGCTCTTAAATAGTCTGTGACTTTAAATTGCAAATAGTCGAGAGAGATAGAAAATACCAGCCAACATCCAACACAGGAAGTATTTTTATTAAAATACATCCAAAAATTATTTTGTGTTAATTAATTTCTAATGGCATTACTACCACCTGTGTGGAACAAAAGAGCCTAACAAGTTTTTCTTGTCCAAAAAATGTAATTTCAAAAGCTTTAGCAGAGTAGGAAACATCAGGTTCTTCTGCCCAGTTAGTTCTGTTCTGCTCTAAGAGAGTGAAAGTGCTACGTAGTTATATAAAGTACTTTGTTTTGATATTTTGCATTTAAAAAATGTTCAGTATTTCAAAATAAAATAGCTTCTCACTTATTGTCTTTACATTCACTACTGCATTTGCTTTAAAAAGCTCAGGATTTAATTAGTAATCATAAACGCACAAAGACAGTCCCTGCTCAGCAGAGCTGATGGAGCAGGCATGTGCAGCTGCAAACAGAGAGAGGCATGCAAGGGAATAAGGAGGCAGCAACAGTCAGTCAAACAATTCATGTGGTCCCTCACTTCTAGTAGATAAGGAAATCCCTTTCCCATCCCTACTCTCACATGAAGGAAAGCACCCGTGTGAGGTGTGCTACCACCAAGTTCCCCCAGCCTCAGGTGTCTCATCTCCCCTTGCCATGGCAGACAAGAGAAGAAAAAGCAGAAAGCAAGCTTCATCAGGCAGGCAATATCAAAACAAGTATGAAGGCTTCACAGCCAGAGGAATTGCTCCAGCTTCAGTGATGTCATGTTCACTTTTGAAAAGCAAAAAAGATACAGATCTTAGGGACAAGAAAGGTTCCTGAAGCTAGAAATTGAGTGAAAGAGGAATTGCAGCTAACTACTGGGAGCCAGAGAAGAGACCAAGCCAAAACGGAACAGTGACAGCTTTAATACGATTAATACAGGCTCTTTTCCAACAAAATAACCTTTTCGGCTTTATTTAGTCATCCAAACAAAATGAAAAATAAATGGGTGAGGGATGGGAATTGCCTGGTTCAAGAACATCCTGAACAATGGAAACTCACTGGACTTAGTTGCTGTTTTTTTCATTGTTATGTTCTTCCCCTAGGGCAAGGATGGAAGAAGAAAAGGAAAAGAATCAAAATCAAGTGAGCTTAGGAATGGACAGTTACTTGCTGTTGGGACATTTTTGTGTCTGCATGGTCAAGAGAAGAAAAGAGTTGCATTGAACATCACTGGGGAAGCAGGGAAGGGACTTGATAGCCTTTCGGGCCTTTATTTCCACCTTCATGATGAATAGTCAGGGTCAGGAAAAAAAAACAATATGAAAGCCCCACTGTTGTGCAAGAGCAAGGCAGCAAGATAGGTGAGCTAGCAACAGCTAGCACTGATCCTGCTGTCAGGCAGAGTATGCAAGTGTCCACAGCTGCTCAAAAAAGTTATGGCAGCAGCAAAAAAAGTAGTAGCTAGCTATTCCATCTCTTCTGCCTCAACTACCAAGTGTGAGGACTGAAAAAGCATTAAAAATATGTGCAAAGGTAAAAATAAAGATTGAACTCCTGCAAGGCAAATGTTGAAGAGTTAGTGCATTCCAAAATGTATGCTATACTCATGTAAACATTTTTAGTGGCAAGTTCTGATGCTGTTGCTCTTACTTTCCCTTGAAGATCATTGTATGATCTAAGTAACTCCTAAAAGGAATGCATAAATACATTGGACTGTCATGACTATGCATGTAAAAAGCATGTTATCATGAATCCATGGTTTCTTGCACTTGACATTATTATAAGTGGAAAATCTGAGGCATGAAATGGGAAAGTGTGTAGAAAAAGAAAATAAAAAGACATATTAGGCCCAAAGGAGGGATTGACTTCACCTAAATTTAGATGTCTGAAACTCTGAAATATCAAATGCCTCTGTTCTCAGAGGTACTGCTGAAGACAATAATTTCATCATAGGGTAAATGTCTAAAATGGGTTAGATTAATTTAGATTAATTGTCTCCTAGAACTGCCTGTGTTTATCCAATGAGTCCAGAGGAAGAATACACAGCTAAGCAACTGACTTTTAAAGGGATGAAGTTATGTGAGATTATTCCATCATGAGGGTCAGCCAAGTATTACGTGCAATGACACATCTCAGAGAATCATTTTATGAAGTCATATATATCATCTACTTCCCATAGAACTGGTAATACACTTGTTCTGTATATAGATATTGTAAAAGGGAAAGACTGGAAACAATCATTGCCTTTTCAAGAACATAAATGAGAAAATCAGAAAATAATGTTTTTGTACTAAGTAAAATATTAAAATGAAATACTTTCATAAATGTTATCTAGTATTTACTAGACAGCTTTTAGGGGTAAAAATTGCCCTGATGATAAAACTATTGAGTACTGACTGATCTTTAAATTATCCAAATGTATAAGCCAGCATTACTGTGGGATCTTCTGGCTATAAAAGCACACAATACTATAGCAAAAGAGGCATATAAACTTGTTTTCTACCAGTTTTGAAATAATATTATTGCTTCAGCTCAGTAAAATTTAGTGCAGAAGACTTTTAATTGCATTCTTCCTTATTAAGACCCCTTCTGTTCCTCTTACAGCCAAAGTAACATGATTCATCTGTATCACTGAATTATTTCTATCTCACTAAACAAAGTCACTGCCTTTTTTTCATGTTTATACAGTCTTCAAAAGCCCCTGCAGACCATTAAGAACCTTCTTCTTGAGTCTCACAGTAGCCAATATGTCTTTTGTTTGAACAAAAACACACAGTCCTGATTGTCAGTTTGGGAACAGGCATCTCTTTCTTTATCATCATGCCCAGATATTACTGCTCATCTTTTCTGAAGCATTTTGATCCAAAGTACCATGTGGGAGGAAATAAAAAGGCTCAGCAGGAGACGGATGTTAAGGATGGAGTTTCAGACTTTGATTTTGCTTCCTTTTATAAATTCAAATAAGATTGTTTATACAGATTGATCAAATGATGGTCAAACATGGAAGCACTCTGAAGTTCAGATACGGTCGGTTACCAGGATTTGCTTAACCAAATGCCTTATAGGTTTTTCTTCCTATGTGCACTCCCACATGACTCCTTTCTGAAATACCGTACCAGCTTTTTCACTCTCATCTTCAAAACCATATTTTTTCTTGAAGGGGACCCTTTAAAGTTTTCTATTTAACTTGTAACTCCTCTAATTCCGATGATGATATCCTCATCGTCATAGTTCCCAGCTCCACACCTGGACAGGCAGGCTTTGTGGGGGATTACGTCCTTCCTTCACTGAAGTCACAACACCTCTTCCCCCTCCAAGAGTCCCAGCACTGGGAGCTGATCTCTGTACTGGCAGATCCCAACCCTCTCTCTGTTTAAATCACAGCATACAGATGCTTTTTTAATTTCTTCTTCGGTAGAGATCCAAATCCACCTACAAATATCAGTAACTCTCAGAGTCATTATGTTGTGTAAACTCACTCAAAAAGAGAGAATAGGAAAGAAACTGGGGGCAGAAACAAGGTGAGAGGTGTTCTGTGCTCTTGACCATAGTGATTTTTTATATTGCTTAAACATGTTAAAAAACCAAACCAAACCAAAACAAAACAGCCAAAAACCCAAACAAACAAACAAACAAAAACCCAAAAAAAGCCTCAACAACAACAAAAGGAAACAGAAACCCACAAAGGTTTGTCTTGATTTTTCAGAAAACTGTATTTTGATACATGTATCAGCAGTCTGCCCACTTAAAAAAAAATCTAGTGGTTCAGCAGCAGCACAAGTTTACTCCTCATTCTTCTGTTCCCTAGTAGTTTCCTCATTTGTTCCTCCAGCCCCTGCCCTCATCTGTACTTCCTTCCTCAGGACCCCTTTACTTGCATCTACCCCTGATCTCCCCAGATTTTCCTCTGATTTTGTGTTGATCAACAAACATGAGTTACCTGAGGACTTATCTCCAAGGAACAGCATTTTTAAAAGAATTGCAGGTTACCTGAGATGTACGTGATATAAGTGAAAAACCTGATCATTCCATCAATCTGGAATGTCCATCTGCAGTTTTGAAAACTTATTACAGCTCTGAGCAACCTCACCTAAATTCAAACTTAGGCATGCTTTGAGCAGGATATTGGTCTAACTGATCTCCAGAGGTCCCTTGTAACTTAATTTTTATCTGTTACTCTAGAATGGTTATCACTTTAAAAAGCATTTTCTCAGCAACATCATAAGAACCAGAGACATAACATTTTGTCAGCAGTATGTGTAATGTTAAAACCATTACCTTATCTTTGATTTTTTGAAAGATTGGCCTGCACAGCAGTTTCAAAAGGAAAAAATAATGTAAAATTGTCATTGTAGAATAAAGCAGTGATTCACCTACTTCACTGTTATGACAGTGGCTACTAAGTATACAGTAGTGTGACTGCATGAAAAGTGACTCCTTAGCTTTATTTAAAGATTATGCTTTTCAGGTTTGAATTTATATTCCTAAAAAATTAATAGTTATCCATATAAAAACATGTAAGTTTCAGTGGAAACCTCATGCTTGCCTACATTAAAATAACCAATTTCTGGCAAAAGCCAAGATAAGGTCAAATAAGCTCCTAAATAATTCAACAGGATATACCACAAATCCACCATGCAGATTATGAAAATCTCAAATTCAGCACGAAAGTACCTCCAAAGCCCAGGATAATTGCATCAACATGATGCCTCTGCCTCACACAGCAAAAACAGATTTTCTCCAAAAGCCCTTATGTGTGCTTTTGTGTGCAAGTGTGAAGAGAGGCAACCATACTGATACTTATTCAAAAGCTGCCATCTTACAAACGTCGATCTCAGATTCATGCACCTGAATAAAGGTAACTAATGAAAAGTAAACTTCAGGAGATTTTACAATGAAGGTCTCATTACATTTGCCCAGCAAATCTCATCAAATGAGGTCAGCATGTGTTAAGATGATGGTGCTTCATTTATCATGTGGCCAGATAACAGGTGCTCTGCCATCTAAAGAGATCCTGAACATGAGCTCAAACTTAAAAATGTAACAGGCTGAGAGCAGAGGAGGAAATACTGTCATGGCTCCACCATGGAAAAATGATTTAGGGCAATCATTTGTAATCTGTGTAACACCCTGAAGTAATTGCTCTTTGTCTGTGTGTAGTAGGTAATACTTATTGCCTTTTATTTTGATTTATCAGTCCTTAGACTCTGATAGCGGTTCCTTTGGTGCCCTTTTCAAACAGTCTGCTAGCTTCCTCCAGTGAGGGAAGGCTCCCTCTTTAACAGAGACAAATCTCGCCTCTGAGCAGCTGTAAAAAAATATTCTTTCTCAGGAGCAAAGTTGATGACCTTGCCCCAAGAGACTTACCCGTTGGAAATGAACTTGGTGTGAAAGCTCAGAATTTACTGGGGAGATGTTTACAGTCCTTGGTGCTGCTAAAGGCATGTTGCTGAAATGACTATTGAGACATAGTATTGGCTCTGATTCTTTCTCGAGGCTCCTCTTCCATCATCACACCAGAAGTGATCTGCATAGCTCTGACACTTCCAAACTGTCTGCTTTGGCCACTTTTGTAAAATTATCTTTAAACTTGTCATGCCATCAAGTCCCTATTTCACCCTGTGACAGCACTTCCCAGAATTTTTCTCTAACAATTCCTTCTTGAGGGTGCTCCCATGCATAGCAATTTCTGGTCAGACAACTCCAGAGTTCCTTATTATGCTTTTCCTTTTCATAATCTATCTGAACATCCACTCTTGCCATAACCTCCAGAAACACCCAGCACCAGGTGAGCCTAAGGAACACAATACGAAAGTTTAAGATTTTGGAGAAATGGACAGCACAACGTATGAACACAAAAGTTTGTAAGCTTCATTAGTCTGCAGACAATATGAAATAATTTGGCTGATGGGGGTGACATCAGACTTTGCCCGCCTTGCCATCTGCAGCAGCCACCATTAACTTTTCTATTTCCTGTGTTCTTCAGCATCATTGCAAATCCCTTAAAAGTGGAGATTTCTGCTACTTTTATGTGAAGTTTACTAGATTTTATTTTTTTTTCAGGGATCTTTACTAAATGATGATGTCTCTTTCTTTTCACATTTTTTCCTTCTTACTGCATGCTTTGCTGGACGACTCTAAACAACTAGCGGGCACTAACTTTGACACCAATGAAGCATCAACAGCCACCACCTGTAGACTACAGACTTGTATAGTCACAGTACCTAATGCAGCATGAATGACAGTTGTCCAAATATTCAAGCTTTATTTGCCATCATTAATGCTACATTGTTGTTAAGGAGTTTTATTCTCCCAACTTTCGGTGACAATCAAGTACTATACTGGTGAAGAAAAGTATTATGGAAATTTAATATTTTAACAAGCAAACAATTTTCTAACTTCCTTTGATATTTTCAACAACTCATTTACTTCCTTATAACACTCTGTTCCTATGTACTTTGTCTTTTAATTCTTTTTTTAGGGTACGATCAAATTCTTAATGGGTTTTTACAGGACCTAGAACAAGAAGACCAGTCTTGATTGCAGTCACTAGGTACAATCTGTACAATAAAAATATGACTATTTTTAATGCCTAAGAGTTAGTCTGTATTTTCACTCTTTCACGTTTTTCCTTCCTTTGTATCTCTGTTGACATATTTGCCTCCCCTAAATTTTCCACAATATTAGATACAGGGCTGTAGGCAACTACTTTGACGTCCAGCTGGGCAGCTGTTACTAAGCCTCACCAAGTTCTGCATTGTCTTTAAAGGAATCTGGGTAAGCATATGACATGCCCTGATGTAACTTCCTGCACTCTGTTTCCTCTCCAGTGTCTCTCTCCTATTATGTTATAGCACCTGTTTCACCTCTCCTATGCTTCTCTGCTTTTCTGATCCACAGCTCTTCTGGCTCATCAAGTGTCTCATGGTGCTATATTCACACTGAATTGGGCAGATGTAACCTGTCTCTGGGGTAACGCAAGCAGCAACTGGCTACCAACGTCCTCCTTGTCCTTTGTGGAAATGGAGAAGAGAATGAAGAAGCTCAGACAGTTTGTAAAGCAGGGGAGCCACCTCTCCCTGGCACTGGCAGCTGCTCTTTATTTCCTATGGGTGATTCCAAATCCTTAGAGTTTGCAACCAAGCATGAACTGGAGAAGTGTCTGTGTTTAAGTGTCTTGCTCTTTTTTTAACTCATCAACAGTGACAATGCATTTTTTCACTCATGGGCTTTCAACTGGCGGAAGTCAAGCCTGCTGCTGGGGCTGGTCACGTCTTACAACTAAGTTCTCCATGTAAGATGACTTGAGAGTTTCAGAATATCTGGGGATTTGACAAAATCACAGTTGGGGTTTTTTTTAAGGAAAAAGACTTAGAGAAAAATATGGATAGCTTTAATAAACACTTTAAAATGTTTCCCACCTTTGTGAAATTTGATGATGAGTGTGGATACCAACACAAGCCTTGTCATCATAGCGTCTGAACAGCTTCTGACATGAAGCTGTATGTCTAAAGTCAACGGTCAGACTTGATAGAAGCAATAGGAAAGAAGAAAAAAAAGCTTTCTTAACTGCAAACCAACCCATTTTTATGATTATTAGGAAAACCACTTACCTGTCCATTCATATGTTAGAGCCTTGAAGAGTCATAACACTGCCACAGTAGAAGGAAAATATAAACGGTTAAGCTGGTCTTCTTCCTATTTCTGTTTTGTTCCGTGATGTGTGAATGAATCACGCAGTTATTTTCTCTTTTTCATGTCACATGAATGGGTTTTTAGAACCTCACACAGCCTGTGAAGGACAGCAGTGTATTGACTCCTCTGACCTTTTACTTATTCCAGACTTTGATTGACTGGTTTCCCCTATTCTTGCAGTGTTGGCAGCTGCCAGAAAGAACCATAGCCTTAGAGAGGCGAATTACTGAATTTTGAAAAGGTGAAAGCAGCACAGCTTAGTTATACTGTGATATCTCATAAACCCAGTGCTGGGCATTGGAATTCAGATGTCTTGTTCGTGTGACAAAGATAAGTGCAAGAACAAGGAGATGAACAAAAATATCAGAAAAATGAATATTCTTTCAATAAAGACTTTAACAAAACACTGTGATGGTACAAATTTAATCTGTCTTGTTTCAATATTGTACTAGCTGATCTCCCTTAGATACACAGCCAAATTCTCACTTTTTGTCACTATAGAGCAATGGCATTTTGTGCAATGAATACACATATTGATTGATTCAATGTTTACATATTTCTAGGAAGAATTCTTTAAAAAATATAGAGCCTCTTTAACTAATAGCAGACTATTAGGCATAATAGTGTACTATTAAAGAGTGTAGCCTATCCCTTCTTCTGTTAAACACTCAATTTGGTTATACTCCAAGGTAATAAAATAGTATGAAACATTTGGATATTTTTCTTTTCTTTGAAATTTATACAGTTCAAGTGTGTTGTTGTCTTCTGCAGCAATTGCATTGTTGTGGTTCTTGATACCACAGCACTGACCATAACTTGGAATTCACTAATAGAAAAATCTCCCCATGTGTAGACAGTATAAATAGGTCTATAGAAATGATCCCATTGTTAGTTCCCAGAAGGTAATTTACAGTTCATTCCAACATAACATAGAAGACCATAGGAATATTTACATGTCCGAAGATGATATGTAGCCTGAAACATGTGGAAAGCCTGTAGAAAACTGGACAGAAGACAGAGGTCCCAGAAGAGACAAATTTTGTAGTATTCCAATAATGAACCCCCAAAAAAGTGTTTAGTAACACTGGCAGGCAAGTCTGACCTGTACCGACACTGTAAGTAATATATTAATAAGAAACCATAGGTAAACACCATAGATGGACAAAATTGTGCCAAATTGTATTTTATTCTTCAAACTAATAGATATCTCTTTAAATTATATTATCCTACTGAAGTAAACTAAACATGTTAAAAAGCAACAATAATCTCCAGTCCAAGAACAGTAAAAAGATTGACACTGGAGTGTAGGAATCAAGGCTAGACATACTCATGGCACTTCTGTCACCTCCTAAGAGGGACTTTGGATTGAATCAACTTGTGAGTGGACTGAACTTAGTTGATCTCTAGTGAGCACTACAATAGAATACCTATTAGCAGGTAGCAAGGAAAATTTGAGAATATTTTTAGTTCACATAGGTGAACTAAATTTTATTTTACCACCAATTACTGATTGCTGTTTGGCATCTCAGAGACAATTATCTGTCCTCAGCTCCTCTATTATCAAATCCTTTTCTATTAACAGAAAACTGCTTATTAAACACTTTTGCTGGCCTTTGAGTCTCTGCAAAGTCTTTCTGTTCAAGTTCTGTAGGTAAAAATCTTGGTCCAGAGCTATTATTAAAAGGCAAAATACTCCCTGAAAGTTTCCAAGAGCTATTTTTCATACAACACATTATGAATAAAAAATTCAGGAGGTACAACTACTGCCACAAGTTTTCTGCATGTTCATAAAGTCAGTTGTTTAATCTTTGAGGATCAAGATGATGGAGCAAGACCTTCAGGATACCAGGCATAGTCTTCCTGGACACACAGACTTAATAACTGAAGCACCTATAATCAACATAAAAAAACTTGTGTGTGAATGTTTGGGTGTGAAGATGATATGAAATAACTTAGAAACTGCCTGATTTTGCAGACTTCTTTACTGATACACCAAATAAAGAGAAGTAAAAAATAATTAAATAAATATTTTTAATCCTCATTCCATGGTAGAAGTTTAGCTACCTTCTCATTGTACTTTGTAATGTGTGAATAAAAATATTTTGCATAAAGCTATCAACAGTAGTAAAAGCAATCAGTCACTGAGCTATTAGGCTGAAGAAGAGATATTTCCATTACAATGTCTCTAGGAGTAGATTGAATGCTCTTTCTAATTGACTTTCAATGACTCTTAAGAAAAAGCTGGATAAGAAGCCATGGATATTGTTTGGATCGGGCTTCAGCTGGGTTGGAGCCAAATATAACAACATTAAGATCAATGTCATCCTTTATTTCTATGAAAAACTGAGAATGGATGTATATATATATATGCAGAGTGTCAAGGAAATTAATGCTTACTTCATCCTTTCTGTTTGACTGCTGAAGCTTGTTGTGCTACAAGTAGAGACAGCTGGAATGCAACTAAGAAAAGGAAAGAACCTATGTGGATGGTCATTAATATGTTTTTCTTTGTCTGAACTTCTTATCTGACAGCTTCACTTTGGAGATTTTCTGCAAAAGCATTGGAGGTGGTTTTCAGCTTTTGGAGGAATAAACATATTTTTCCTTAACTACAGGTGTGTGAGGATGCTTAAGTTACCATTACAGTCACTGAAGATCTGGTCAATATAGCCACGGTATGTAGAAAAATGATTGTTCACTCAGAGAAGTTAGGCACTGTCTTTGATCAGCTAAATCCCTCCACAGTTTAAATTGACTTTGCTGTAGTTAAACTTAGTTCAGTTGCCTGCAGGTAGACATATAAGATAGGGTGTCCTGCCTGTAATCCATCCGATGATGTCTCAAATGGTTCTAGAGACCTGAGTGTGGACACCTTCTTAGAGCCAAAGTTCTCCACTGAGTATAGACATCTATGCTTGGATGTGTGACACCGCAAAATGAATCTCACTCCATATGTAATGTTCTCATAAACTAACAGGACAAAGACACAAACTGGCAAGACAGATTTACATTCTGTTAAGAGATGAGCTAGCTTTCTTACTATAAGGTTAAGACCAAGAAACTGTGCCAAGAAGGCTGGAGAACTGCAGAGATTTCTGAGGAAAAGCAAAAGTTCTTCATCCAGGTACTCAATAAGAAAAAAGAAAGAATAATTTATTGCAACCAAGGCTGGATTATATTGTCATTTATGTTTAATGTCTTCCATTATAAAAGGCTCCTACATCAAAAGAAAAACATGCCTTACAATTGTAACACAATTACCCCTCTACAGGGACAATCTCAATCAACTAGCATATAAGGTATTGCAAAAGAATCTTGGAAGAAAGTAAACTTTGACAGAGGACAAGAGGATATAATCTTATTTTTACCAAGAAAGTGCCTTAAGGCTGAATTTTCAAAGAGAAGCAATTGAACAGCTCTCATAACTGCGCAAGACATAGTGATTTGAAATGCCAATCAGGTAATTTCACATACAAATGCATAGCTCAGTGCTATTTGCATATGTATAAGCTGCTTTTTCTGCATAACTGTGGAGAGTGCATGGCATCCATGAATAAACATTTGTAGGCACTTTCAAAAAACACTTCAGCCTTATTGTCTATCACTTGAAAATTGAAACTAATTTTTTAAGAGTTGGTGATCTTTTTCCTTTTGGTGGCAAATCTTTTCAAGATTTGGTGACTGTGGAATTTATTACATGATTGGTCCATAGCTCTTGGACCTCAGAAGAGCCATATATTCCCATAATTATTCCAGTAAATATAGCTTCTTTTCTTTTATTGCACATAGGAATATCACACATTCTGAAGCAGTCATAGGTGCAAATATGGTCAAGAAACTGCTTAAGCCTGTCACTCAAGTTCTGATTATCCTCTTTTCAGTTTTCTCATCCTTTGTCCTCATAGGTCATTTATTCTGTTCAAAGGAAAAAAAAAATGGTAACCCCATAAAAAGGAAGGATTTTTTGACACCTACTTCTAAAGTGTCAGAAGGTATCATCTCTGAAATAGTCCTAAGAGACTAACATTTAGAACTAGCAACTTTTGATTCCTTTGTTTGCTTAATAAATGAAAACAGGTGAATATCCACTGAGTTACAAGGTAGGCTGTGTGAGATAATAAAGAGGTAAATGGTAGGATTAATTTATGGTTTCAAAATCAGCCTTTTAAGGCTGCTTAAATAAGATGTAAGCATTTACCAGTCAGCATATATTACATCCTTAAATCCAGGAGCCAATTTACATAGATCTTCAAAATTTCTATGAAGAATCTAGTTAGAATAGTGACTATGAAATAGAGCAGTCAATTAAGAACATGGACAATCTCTCACAGTTTTTTATCTTTGCACTTGTCAAACTTCACCACACTGTTGAGTTTTTGTTAATATTTGAAGAGTGTAACCTCACTACTAAAAGGCATTTTTATTATTTATTTTCCCCTGTGAGTTTTAGAACTGTACTGCATTGAATAGCTGTTTCTGGGTTTATAATCCGTTAATTTATCATTCCCACAAATAATCTAAAAAATATAGAATCAAGTATATATAATAACAACTAAAAGAATTAAACAAAAATATAATAGGAGACAATTTTCTGTGCACATCGATGTATTACAAGAGGGTGAATTAGAAGATTCACCACACTTAGGTGCATCTTTCAACAGCCACAGCTTGTCTTCTTTTTTTCCCCCAGAGAATACCGTAATTTTCCAGCAAGACTTTTTAAGTGCATGATTACTTATTTAAGGAAGAAATTAAAATGTCTCTTCAGTGACCTTCATCCTCCTCTTGAGTTCTCTATCTTAAATTATATTCATTCTATTTGCAATATAATACATCTCTCCTTGGCTGGGTGTGAATTATGGCATTAAGAGAGTGAAGACAGTGCAGTAGCTCCTGCTATTAGCCAAAGTTCCGTTTAGGCTCTCCGCAGAAAGCTTCATCAAATTCCGTGCCAAAACCCTAGCTTATATTACTTTCTTTTGTAATAGTCCACAAATTCAGGTGTGGCTTAGAACAACTAAAAGCTAAACTGTTCAGTTGAATGTGTACATGAGTAAACAATCAGAAAACAGTTGAGCAAAATAATCACATGGAAATCTTTGGAGACCAAAAAAAAATGCTTTTTTAGAGAAAAAGTTTTTGGTTGGGTGAATCCATCTGCTTTTTTTTTTTTTTTAATGTTAAATGAAATGTTGACGATAAAGGCAATTCTCCTTTGCTGCAACCTATGGCCAGAGAAAATGGGAGAAAATGCCACTGGTAAGTTTTGTGCTTTTCTTAAAACGCCGTGGAGCTAGAGTCCAGCTTGCTTTCAGAAAGGGGGGGAGGAAATATTGGTGAAAATATGCTTTTCTTTCAACCAGCCTAAGCTGCACACAGTGACATGACGTACATTTGATAATTTCCCATCGTGATGCTTCCAAAGTAAAACCAAGATAATATTTTGAATCTTTCTGTTTCTTCTCCTAGGCAAGTTGCCTGTCAAGCTTATCAGAACTGGTTTATACCAGAAGTTTCTCCTAAGTATGATTGGTCAAGAGTACCAGGCATCATATCTACTATTTGGAAGAGGCCTTGCTGCACTGAGGCCACTGTAAGGAAAATTAAAAAACCAGTACTTTCTCCTGCACACACATTGACTATGTCTCTGCCAGTAAACGGATGTAACTGAGGCACATCTCCAGCAGCAAAATGAGGCAGGGAATGGCCCAGTTTCGTACTATTGAACTCACTCTTCAAATCTGGATGGCTTCATCTGATCTGGCTATGGGGAATTGTTCCCGGCCTGTTCCAGCTCCCTGAGACACATCTGAGACAGGATGAGCTGATAAGCCAAAACCATACCAGGGGCCAAGTCAGCCACTTAGACAGTGGCAGGTTAATATGCAGGGATGTTCCTTGGCTATGGTTCATTTACTAGCATGAATGTGGCCTTCAAATATACTATTCATAGCAATTTCATGGTAATTTTTTCCTCTTTGATATATTTCTAATTATTCTTTTTTAATCCCAAATATGTTACATCAAGATACCTCTATCAAGCAAAAGTAGCTTTTTAGCTGATCTGCTTCTGTAGCTACTTTGTAGTAAAATGAAAAGTAGCATAGCCTGCATTATATTAGCTTTGATATAGCTCCTAAGTGCTCTGAGATCAGGACAAGATACAAATGCAGAATAAAACAGAGGGCTCAGTTCCTTGTGTATCTTCAATAAGAAATCTTACAGACACTTTTTAAAGCATCATAAGGAACAACATATCAATAAATTATCTTTGTAATGCTTCAAGCCAATGAATCTCAAGAATGGCTCAAGGGCTCAGGAGGGTATCAGAAATGGGACATGGAAACAGAAAAATATGGCCACACAAGCAAGGAAAAAAGGGTGTGAAATACAAAAAATAAATGAGCATTCATATTTGGATAGTAAATGAAAACCATGAAGACAACAGCATGTGTGATATTCAGCAGATGTCATTTAATGTCATTTAATGAAGCAGATGTCATTTAATGAAGATGAGGTGACCATTGGTCAGGAAGTACTGACGTAGGACAAGCAACAACTGCTACCTGAAAAAAGCTTACACTGTGGCACCTGAGCAGCCGTTTCCTACTCAAAGTCTTTAGGTTCATGGTATGTGACGTTCTGCTAAACTATGCTGGGCACATGTGATCTTGCTCCAAAGAGTTCTTATGTACATACATACTACAGTGCTGTGCGGCTCTATTCAGGGACTGGGCTTTCAGAATACCCTGGCTGCACCATCTCTGGAAGCTATCTCACACATTATCATGCAGGGAAGACTTGTATCAACCTCCTTTCAAAATCTGCCAGTCTATGACTTGTTTGACCTTCAGTGTAGTATGGACATGATCTCTGCTGCTTTTTTTCCCAGCTAGAGGCCTCTAGCAGGCATCTCTGGGGAGCCTCAGATGCAGAAAGTTTTGCATGCCTCTGTATTTTGTGCAGTGCTATCTCAGTCATGTATCCAGCTTCAAATATTCCCAAGTTCAAAATGAAAAATAAAGATAAAATAAAGCCACTGAATCTGCTGCCAGCAAACACACATACAATAGAAAAGGAACTTCATAGAATTTCTTTTTCTGCAGGCATGGAGTGAATGCATTGTTCATCAGATTTCCTGAGAGCATCATTTTCTCTCCATTCTCTTCTGTTCATCTATCATGCTAACTGCTGCTTGGAGAAAAATAAAGAAAAATATTATACTAGGCAAGCTCAGTTAGTACTAAGAAGAAAAGTGCTTTTGTGAACCCTTAGAAATAAAAGATTTCAGTGTCATTCTTGGACTTCATTAATTTAAGTAAGAAATCAGATATTGCTGACTTTTCTTCTATCAGTTAAACAGACATCTGTAGGGAGTAAATGGCACATTTTCCTTTGGTTACACAGTATTTGCATCTGTTCCAGAAATAGGTGGAAAAAAAAAAATCTGTATTGTCAGGTTAAGATAACGCAGGGAGGAAGGAGGCCCAAGATTTCTAATGAAGGAAAGACGTATCAAGGAAATGCAAAGTTATTAAACTACCATAACCTTGTCCATTCTGAGTCCTGAGAAAAACCCAAATAATTTGAACTTTAGCCTGGGACAAAAATTTATGTTTAGAACAGATATCTTATATTTTTCTGTAAGCTAAAGACATAGGTAGAACATCATAGATGGGCAGATGGCAAATTACCTTATCAATTAGATTTTATTTATCTTTTGAAGTCTCAGTGTGGGATTCATGTCACCAAGGTTTAGATATCTGTTCTGTAAGCTTGCAAGCTAGTCATTGAAGCCGCATTAAAGCCGGTGGACAGAACTGGATTCACTGGTCTAATTGAGTGATTTGTAGATGTAACTGATGATTCAGCAGCTTGATTTGGTTGGAGATTTTATTAATTGCTAGTAGGTAACAATTTCTTTGACACTTTATTCCTGAATTTCTGAAGCCTGTACCAAGGAGTTATTGACTTGAAAGAATTAAGATGTTGTTCCCTAACTATTGTGTGATGCAGTGGCAATGATGGATAAAGAAACAGATTTCTCTTTATGAAGGCTTATTATCTTTCTGACTGCCAGTCTAGAGTGCATCTCTATATTAACCTTGCAATGCAGCCAAGGAACAGCAAATGCAATTATGGTTTACAAAATGAGAAAGGCATTTTAATACTTCTCAAGAAAACAAAAGAACAACAACAAAAATCTCAAAAAAAAAAAAAAGTAGTTAAAAAAGAGAAGACTGCAATGCTGACTTCTCTAGTTATTGATTTCTCAACTTTATGCTTGTGGTTTAGAGTTTTGTTGTTGTTTTAGAGAATGATTTCTCTAGCTGAGATAGTTTCATTCAAGTACTCAGTAGCTGTGATCTCACTTATAGGGATGGCTTTTTGGTGTCTTTCCAATCTGCAGATCAGTAGCCTCTTACAGTAAGCTGTACACTATGACACCACTCTCTTTTTTACATGCCTGTCAAAGACTTGCCTGTTCTTCTACTACAGCTTAAGGCAGCATGATAGGCAATGTGCTTGACAGGAATTACGCTGGGCAGCATGGCTCCTTCACTTTTGTTTTCTGTTTTTTTGACAGGTTGTGGTAACCCTGGCAACGACCTTGCCGCATTTTTAGTGCCCATGTACAGCTTGCTGGTGCACGTGCCTGAAGACTGCTAAGTGGTGTGAAAGGGTGCATGAAATGCTGTCTTGGATTCTCCCTTCTGCCTTGTACTGTCTGTGTTAGGCAGAAAAACATTTATTATTTCAGAGTGGGAGTCTTTTTACGTTCCAGTGAATGAAGCACAAAGATTTTGCAGTTTCAGTGGAGACACTTTGTCTTATGGGAGCCAATTTTAACCCCCTGCAGAAGGCAACAGGACAGAAATGGTTCCCCTAATCTCTGCAGTTATCCCGGCCAAAAAGCTGTATCATTGTCAGTGCTACCAAGCGTAGTTATTGCTCTGCTGCTTCTGGATGCTGTGAGACAAGCTACCCTCACTCTGTCCAGGAAGGCAGTATTAGGAAAGAGGCCATCACTGAAACTGCAGACCTATGGGTCCCTCCAATAGCCTGGAGACGTTAAAGAGCTGCAGGGGTGAAGGGAAAGGGCAAAACAATTAACAGTCAGAACAAATTTAAGCTTACTGTTTTGAGCTTTATTATTGCTCTTATATATTTGAAGAATAATGGCTTAATTGTGCATAGTTTCTTATCTACTGTTCTGTTTGGAAAAGGATTCCATGAGTCACAACTGTGTCTTCTTTCATGACAATGAATGTAATACGGAACAAAATGGAATAGCTTTTGGAGGGCTGTGTGGGAGGCTAAAGAGAGAAACAAGTTCTTTTTTCACTTACAGCTTGAATGGGTAAGACTGCCCATGTTCAGAAAACTTCATTAATTCTGATGGGTAGCTATAGCAACATACCCACAAAAAACAAAACTGTGGCTTCCCAAGAGAAAACAATATGCTGTTGTATTCTTATGAGAGGCAGGTCACCACTGTAATATGTACCTGGGGAGCAATTAAGATGTTTATGGTCATGGTCTTGTTTTTGCTTAGCAGGACAGTGAGATATTGAACAAGAGATATAACTTTTTTCCCCTTCTCCCCTAGCTGACTTTCCCAAACTGCATGTCTTCTGTATTTTGAATGCTTAGCTGTTTTGATTGCTTAACTGTTTCACTATGTTTTACTTTTATAGAAATGAAAATGAGTGTGTAAATACCATGGTGTTTTTGAGTTCCTACTATTCCCTAACCAGACAATGTTATTTAATCTGATTTAGGATTAACAATTCTACAGCACATTATGCATAACGGAGAAATCTTAAAACAGATTTCTTTCTTAAAACAGTGTAATTAAAGCCAGCACAAGAGTCACTAAAACATGTAATGACAACTGTACCTGATAACTGATTTTTTAATACAGAAATTCAATCCTACTGACAGAGAACCTAATGCATATCAAAGAGAGAAAAGGTTTTGACGTGTGCTCAATCCAAGTTTGCTATGATTAGTAACAATCAACTTATTTCTATAATTATATTACTTGGATAGAACATGGACACTTTCTGAAAATTCAGATAAATGAAATTTTTATCTTCCTAAGGATATTACTTTGTGGCCCAAAAAAAAGCCCAGTACAGAATAGAACTCTGCAGAGGTGCCTTGCCCAACAGAGATTGCAGGTAATAGTGGCAGAAGTGAATGCTTAACAGGATGCCTGAATATTCAGAAAGATGGTGCTGTTTTTACCCTAGCCCACTGAGTGTATGCATCTTGTCAGATTAGACCAAGTCTATTGGTGTACACAGGGAAAGTAGGGCTGTGATCCCCCTTCCTTCAGGGTCATGGCAGTAAGGAAGAAGACAGTAAAGGAACATAATTCTGCTTTGACTTTGTGGACTGCTTGAGGGTCTGGAGGAACAGACATATAATGAATCCTGCAACTCTGTATTCACATTATAGCCATGCTGAAAGTGAGGCTTTAGTATATATCTACAGCTATAAATAAACAAAACAAATAAGCGACAAAAATGGAAAAAGAAAAAACTATCGAATGCAGAAAAATCTCATTCAACTAAAAATAAGATTTGTGTTTGAATTTATGGTTGCTTTTCCATACATTTTCTCCTCTGTCATACTTTCTACCCCTGAAGAGTGTGAAGTATGGGAATTTTAGAAACACTGTCTGTGGTTTGCTTTTTAATTCTACTGTGTCTTACTATAGAAATAGCTGCTTAGAGTGCTGATCATTTAATCCAATTTACATGGGATTCCTATTAAAGTCAATGCCAGTTCTCTGGACAGAGAAATGCTTTATAAGGCTTTCCAAGATTACCTTTCAGCAGTCTTCACTGCTTTTCCAGCATTCTCATTTGGGTGGGTCAATCTGTTGCAGGATTTTGTTTTCAATATAGTAGAAGAATTCAGTGCCAAAAGTTTATTAAAATTCATTTAAAAATTTCTCCTTAACACCCTGCTATCAGTCAAATGTGCACTAGAATTTCTGTTTTGATTAAAAGAAGAAACAAAAAACCCAGCAAGACACTCTCATATTTGATTTGACAAAGAGATGTTGGCTATGTGCACGCACAAAAAAACATCAGAAGAGAAATGAGATATGAGAGAAATCGGTAAAAGCGTATGCCTTAAAATTAATATTTTTAAAATACTTCTTATGTAAGGAAGAGGGCAATGAGATAAGCTTTTTAAGCAGAGTGGTGTCATTACCCTGTTGATACAGGAGTGAAATTGGCAAAGTCAAAGCTTAGCTGGATCTGAAACCGACAAAGGTTGCAAGAGAGCAACAAAATGAGTTTCTGTGGGTACACCAGCAGCAAAAGGAAAACCAAGGAAAGCATAAGCCTGTGGATTGGCTGGACAGGCAACCTAGTGATGAGGAACACAGGAACAGATAAGATACCGGATGCAGTTCTTGCCTCATTATTTACTGGAATAAACGTCTTCATGCCTAAGGAAGATCTGGAGGAGAAACGTACACACAACTGAGGAGGCTGAAACTAGGAACTACTTAACTAAGTAAGTGGAAGAGAAATACATTATATGAATAGATCATGATGTGGTGGACAACTGTGAACAGACGGGCTTAGAGGGTAAATATCAGTGGTTCAAAGTCTAACCTGCAGTATGTTATGCATATCCTCAGGAATGATACTAGCAACACTATTGCAAACACCATGGTGATGGAGAAGAATGCTCCTTCAGAAGAGGCCCTTAGCACAGTGACTTCAAATCAGCTCTGAGGACTCTGAGAAATAAAGAATGAGATTTTCAGGTATACAAATAGGCATCAGGTATTCAAAGTATCAGATTTTGATAGGAGGAAAATGCTTTAGTGATTCATTTTTGTTCCACACACACACTCTTTAAAAAGTCACCCCTAAATTAATAATCTCTTCTGTCTACATTTGCCTATACAGCACAATGACCAAGTGCATCCAACCACTGCCTTCCATGCAAAAAAAGAAAAAAAAAAATAAAAATAAATGAGAAATTGGCTAAAGGCATTAAATTTTACTACCACTTTTCCATTAACAAGACTGGAACCTCGACTCTCAGTTGTCTAACTTTACAACTGTACAGCTTTCACCACTGTACTGCCTGAGTGGGTCACTGTCATTAAAAGGTTTTTAATCTAATTCAGTTTTCTCTGTAGCTGAGGGATGTAAGTCCATTACACAGAGAGGAAATTGTTAAACATCACACAGTTATCTGAGTTGGGAACTGAATCAAACTTTCCAGTCACATGGCTTGGAGATCCACACTGTATATATTCTTCTAGCCCTACCAAAAAAAGCTTTCCAGGTATCAGTACTTCCATTCCTCTGCTCTTTGGGGGAAGGGATCTGTATCCCTTATCAAATTAGACTTTTAATTATGTTTGACATAAGATTTCAGCAGCCAGATCCTGTCTCTGCTTGGCCATTGTCAAAGCTTCAACATCATGTCAGGCTCCCCGAGAGCTCTGCTCTGCAGCCTCTCCTTGCACTGGATGCATGGCCCCTCACAACACACATCACCTCCTCACTGCCACCCCACCACTGATCACTCCCCCAACCTCTTCTTCTACCCCTAACCTAATCAGCCCCGGCAGGCTGGCACATCACTAATTCCCACATCCCAGCAAGCTCCTCATGGCCCCTTTGGGGCTATGAACCTCTGCCTCTGGCTGCATGGCTCCTAACAGGCAGTGACATCACTATGACGTCTGCCACCACCATCTTCCTCCCATGAGAGCATGGAGCCAGCAGGAACAGTGCAGCATGAAATTGTATGGAACAAAGCAGCTCATGCTGAAACACCACGAAGAGGTACATGGAGACATGGGCTCTGAGAGCATGGAGGTCTCTGAAACAGGGAAGAAGAGGCAGAAGAGAGGGCTGAAAAAGAACACAGGAATACTGGAGTGAAGAGGAAGAAGGGCTGGTTTAGCATGGTGGGTTTATGTGGCCAGAAGCTGGAACCTGGCTCACTAAGGCTGATTCTCCTATTTTCTAGTTCTTCCATTTTCTTTTTCTTAATAAATTCTGTCTTTACTTGTCACACTCCTTTGCTATATTTTTCTATGCAATTTTTTTTCTTGCTTTTCTGTAATTTCTTAAATCATCAGCTCTCCTTTACCTAGTCCTGGACTCCCTCCACTCCCCCCTCTCTTTCTTTCCGTTATAAACTTCCTCTTTCTCCCCTTTAGGGATCTCTGTCCTTATCCCTGTGCTGCTCCTTCCTACCCCTATTTTCTTCATCCTGCTAAACTTCCAGCTGCTACAAATATCTCTCCTGATCCTTCATCAGTCACATGTGATGATTAATTTCCATCCCTGCTGTTGAAGCAAACATGCCTCTCAGAAACTGTTCTTTCTATAGCAACCTGATTTAGGAAGCAATAGAGACACGCACAGCTGCTGCGGTGCCTGGATGGGGGTGATGGGTAACCCCGAGCAAGTGGTGGTGAAGTGGTATTTGTGCTGCTGATTGAAGGAGTTGGAGGGTGGCATTAGCATCGTCTGAGCTGGCTGACAACTATGTGCTGTGGGAGATATGTGCTCCACCAAAACGGCTTGCCTGGGGCCAGTTGAGTAGAAGTTTCCATGAGACATGCTGGAGAGGGAACTGTGGACTAACATTCTGAAATCAGTGATGAACAGATTAAAGGCTGTATTTCAGTCTTCTCCTGACACAGAGGGGAACTGATGCCTGACATTTTAATAGGCTTGCCAGCTGATGCCTTAATATTTCTTGGCCATTTCATTGAGCCAAATATTTTCCTCAATCCTTGAATAGAGGTTTGGGGCAAGAGGCGGTATTGGCACAGATCCCTCTTCAGTTGGTGAGTTCAGGGAAGATAAAAGAAGTCACAAGCTGGGCTTATATAGCAGGTAGAAAATCTAGAGCAGGCTTGTTGAAGAGAATACCTGTCTCTGCCTTTATGGAAAATCACCCCTGAAGATTTTATTTATTCAAATGTATTTAAAATTTTAACTGAGAATTGTCTGCGGAACATGGGCCACCACATTTTCAAAGACAGAAAAGGTGGTACAAGCTGTGCCATGTTTTCACATTGCAAGAAAAGAATCAAACAACAGCTGACTGAAGCAACAAACAATTGTGCAGCTCTCTAGAGCCAGAACCCAAACACAAACAAGCTCTGGGGAGGTCTAATTTCCGAAAACAACAAAAAATCCTTTTATGCTTCCCTGCAAAGTACAATATCGTAGGTATAGATCACAGTGTGTGAGTCTTTTTATCTAATCAAAAAGCTCCTTAGTTGCTCAGTACCAGTCACAGATCACAAGTATCAAACAGGAAGACATTCAAGTAGAGGCTGAGTTCAGTAACCCATCACACTTTTTATGACCAAGCTTCTTTCAATGCAGCATTAAGCTTGCAACAAAGTCTTTCACCACTGTTATTTCTATATAGCCTTTTGTTTTCTAAAATTTACTTTCTGGGGTTCACGTTTCCTTTCTCTGATTTGAAGGACAAAGAGTTCTGTCAGATTTCTTTGATTAATGAGCATTTAGCTCTCTTGCTTAACATACAAATGCCAGTCATTTATTTCTGTACCATGAACACTGCTGGAAAAATCTACGACTTGTATAAATAGTACAGATAGAATACTATTTCAAAGGAATATCTCCAAACTGTTTTAAACTTCATAGTTGGGATAAATCTGAAGGAAATAATGCATTTTGCAAGGTAGACTGGGCATGAGCAGTAAAAAATTGCATTATGAGTTTACTACTGACTGCACATTTAAGTTAAAATTCTTTCCTTCTCTTGTACAAAAAGGCTAAAAACATTCAAGGTTTAATAACACTTCTATTGATAGTGTAGGATTGACACCTGACCAGCTTGTTCAATCATCACTGTAAAAAGATATATATATAAAACTGCTGATTAATTTGATGAAGCTAAATCCTGAAATCCACATATTTTAATAAGCACCCTAGAACAAATACTTTATAAAAAAAACCCTTTGGAATAATATTTCGCTTAGATTTTATGGGATAAAGTGTTTTGCACTTGTGATTCTACTAGAAAAAAGGGTGATTAAATGTAAATACTTACACATGCAGACATACTGTTGTGTAGTACTATTACTTCTGACCCTCACATGTGATTAAACTAGCCAATTCTCTTTCCATTCTGATGTAAGGCTTTCTGTGTTATTTTCCATTTCCATTGCAAGGTATAAAATATTGCAGGTATGCAGCATGATTGTTGATAAGCAAGGAGAAAAAAAAATCTAGTTTATGAATATTTAAACATTAATTTTTAAACATAATGATTTTCTAATTATTAAAGTTTAATATTTAAATGAATTGAGAACAGCCACAAGTATTTTGTACATGGCATGATTTTTGAAAAACTATAGAAGACTCCTCACCTTCAAAAACTAGCCACTTTGAACACAAGTTCTGCTACTTTTATTTTTTATGAAAATCATGTTTGAAACAAGGCATTACAGGATTTTTTTCCCCTTTCTCATGTATATTGCTATAGATAGGTCTTAGAGATTATTTTCTAACTGTCCTTGATCCATAGTACAGAGATTAAAAAACTGACCTGAACTTTATCAACAAACAATGTTTTTGGATCTACTACATTACACTGAAAAATGTTCTTTGCATTAGGACTTCAGCAAGGTCCAAGAGATCTTGCCTGTCAGTGCTCATAATGTTGTCGTGCCTCTGACGTGACTTGTTTCTGACTGACTCTGCCCTGAATGGGAATCTTGCTCATTAGCTTCTATGGCATCCCTGTGCCAGAACTCATCATTCCTGGGGCAGGTGAGAATGTATGTTTGTGCCTCAGTTACTCACATTCACAGCCTAGTGAACTGCTTTAAGGTAAATGTATACAAAAAATAGAAGAGGGATGGAAACCCCACAGAAGGGACAGTAGCAAAAATGGGAAAATGTTAACAACCTGAGAGTGGCTTAGCCACATGGGTCAGGTCTGTCATAATGAGGGGTCCCAAGTATCAAGGACTGACAAAAGCATACCAAGGGCTGTCCAGGAGAAAGCTGTAGAAATCTCTTGTTGGCATGTACAAGTTTTATTTCAGAAAAGGCTGATAAATTATGGAACATTTTCATACCCTCCATGGTGAGATGGACTTTTGCTGTCTCTGTAAGAAAGCCTGGACTGTGATGACTCTATTCTTAGCCTGCCTACATAAGAGAGCAATCACAGTATTAACTCAGTAACAACATATGTATAAAATATGCTTCAAGCAGTACATGTTTGTAAGGCCATATCTGTCAGTAATTCTTACCAAGCTTTCTAAATTCTTTCCTGCCTAACTTTTGGGGGCATATGTAACACAGCTGCAACCCTGGAGACAGTTATTTCTCATTCTAGCCTAACTCATAATTTTTCATTATAAGCATCTATGCAAAAATGTTGCTATGGGCTCTTGAAGTCTACTCATGAGATAGGCTGGGATACTTATGGGTAAGTTCTCTTAAGAGTTTGTTGACCAAATAGAGGAATAAAACATTTACGTAACACTTTCCTCCATTTTTAGCAATTGGCTTAAAAAAATCCCTTTATTGATTGTTGCCCTACCACCTCTAATGATAACTGGGCCACCAGTTACCCCTCATTTTTCTTGGGGGTTCTTAGAGGAGCTAAATCATACAATTACTAAGTGTCATAGACAAAACTGTAAAGAATTCAAAATTATTTAATGAATCCAGTCTTTAATCTATTCCAGAACTCTTATTGCTTTGTGTATCGGCAAAGCAGTGATTAATAATTGAAAGAAAATCCTTTTTTAAGAAAGATGGTCATCACAAAAATATATCCTCAAATTGTCTGATGCAAGGCTGTGGTAGTGTCCTTTCTGACAAATTATTTTAACACTGGAAATGAGTCACAACTGACTCCTGAGAAGAAATGTTTATTTAATGTATATGTATGCCCCAAGTGTACCAGTCTATTTAGGAATATTAGTTTACTGATCGAGTTTCCTCCATAATGACCTTTTTCATAGGATTACATGATCTCTTGTGATCTTAGTAGGAAAAGTTTTAATAGAATTAAATATATTTTAACTTGCCTCCTAGGAGACCTGTGTATGATTCAAACGACAAACACTTTCAAAGTGCATAATGTGTTTCAGGAAATTGGCTTAATGCTGAAATCTACTAAAGCTTATGTCCAAGAGAATTCTGTGATTCCTACTGATCTGTGTAGCTGCGAAATGACAGTTTGTAGTAGTTATTTTTATCTCTCCAACAGTTGAACCCTCCCTCCACAAGGGCAATGTTTTTTAATGCATATGATGTTATTATGTAAATTGATTTAGCTGTGTAATCTACTAAAGGTGATTTCTCTGTCCCATGTGAACAACAAAGCCAACGATTGCATAATATTCATTAAAGATAAAATTGTCTTACTTTCCATAACCAATTCCCAAGTGCATTGCTCTGACAACTCCAATTTCTGGTCAGTAGTGAACCTGATGCTCGTTTGCAAAACTCTAATGAGTGTACCAAATAAGAGGCAATGCACTTTTCCAGCTTTCAGTCCCAAGCAGACTACAAATTATTTTCCAAGGGGCAACAGACACAGTAATTAAAGAACAAGTAAGGTCCCATAAAATGTTCCATCCATTTTTTGTCTGCATCAACCTATAAATCCATGCCAATACTGTAGCAAAAAAATCCTGCTTTGATACATTTCTGAGATTAGGTAGTCAACAACCTTATTTCCATCTATAAATGGAAGTACAAGGTCATGTCCGTGCAAGTGTACCTGCAATAGTGACCCCCTTGTACAATTCCACAGCTGGGCTCTCAGATGAACTATGATCTGCATACATGGATGTACATGGAGTCCTGCAATTAATTCATTTAGGAGGACATTAGACATATTTGTATGCAAAAATAAATTATGAGAGTTTCTTTGCTTGAAAAAATCAGATAACATCAGCGGCTGCTGCAGGTCTGTGTCTGACTGCTGCTGTCTGTACACAGAAATGTACAGGTGCTAAATAAATGCTTGGATAAACCCTCTTTAAAATATAAACTTGGGTTAAACTGTAATTGCATCTCAAACTTCAGGGGAGCAAAGGAGTTCCTAAAAATTTACACAGGGTTTTTTTATCTGGGAATTTATACACTTTTTAGAAATATGAATAAATCCTTCACAGAACCACTGAAAATTACATAGTAACAAAATAAGTACTATGTAAAATGATATTAGACAGTATTTTCAGTGAAGACTGAACAGCTCAGAAATTCATCATTCCAATAAATATTTAAAGGAAAGAGACAATTTCTCTGAACAGTAAAAACATATTTTCCAAATCAGTTGTCCAAGAGTAGCTTCCCTCCCTACATGACACTCACGCATTTTAAAAAGGAAAAGATAATTTTTTCTGAACAGGAGGTGAGTTTAAATTTTGAAATTCAAAACAGTCCTTGGCACTTTTTCTGCTGTGAAAACTGCAATTTTGGGGTGACAGAATGTCATTTTTATGGAAAGTTATTTATATCATTTCTTTAACTACTGTCATAAAACTGCAATATAACCATTCTCAGAAGCAGGGAATTTCCTTCAGCTGATTCCACTGACTGATTCTGGACCAGTTTTTAATTCAAAAGATGAGAATTAATGCTTTTCTTCAATTTCAAGAATCTCTGGGGTTTTTTTGCTTTGGTGAAAGTATTTGTGAAGATTTGCTCCATGTGAGATGCAACGGTGGACTAGATTAACTAATATTTAGTTCTTACATTTCTGAATTTTTTGTCCTATTTTTGCTAAGTGCTGGTAAACTTTACAGACAATTGATATAAATTGTAAAAGAAGTTAGATGTAACTAAAGAGGAGGGGGGAAAACCAACTAAACCTAGTAAAATTAAACTCTGAGGCTTCGTACTTCCTAGTTTAATTTTAATATCTTAAGAAGGAGAAAACGAAACGTGAAAATAATATTAAAACAAATCACATAACCATGAAAGTATTTTATTTTGTCAAATTGAAAAAGACTTTTTCACTTTCTAGATAAACATAGCCCAGTAGGTATAATGTAATTAAAAATATATGGGACCATCATTTTCTCTCTAGATCTACATGTTGTTACTGTGTGGTGTTATAAGAAAAGAAAAATCCATATTAAAAGACCTCTAAGAGATGGTTCATTGTTAAAAAAAAATAAAAATCTCCCTATACCTAAAAGCCATGCACAGAAACTTTTGCTGGTATCTAGTTTCCCAAACATAGGCACTAAAGACCATCACTTGGCCCTCCTTGCCTCCAGCTGCCTCTTCAGAAGGACAGTTTCCCTGTGTGTCTTGTATGCTATCCACAAGTATTCTGAATATCTAAATTCTCGTTACCTGACTACCTAAGAACTTCACCAAATACACATATATTTAGACAGCTAAGTTTTTCTGTCCTGTACTTTTCACTTTGAAAGCCTCTTACACAAGAGCATTTTCAGTATCTTAGATTATAGTGAATTCCTTGACGACAGTCTGTGAATATTTTTGGGATCAGTTGCAAACAACTGTGATTAATTTGTGTCCAATATTCATGCACATAACATAAGCCACTCATGACCCCAAATCATCTAGTGCACTTAAGATATTGAGATATTACTGGGAAAAATCAGAGCTACTTGGAGTTAGTCTGGGATTGGTGTGAATCATGTTCGATGTAATATCCAAGAAATGTTAGAAAAAATCATCTTGAAAATCAAGCTTTGTTCCAAATTTTCTTTTTTATTTTTATTCTTATTTTTTGCATTTCAGTTTAACCCTTTTTCTTGCTTTACATATATATAATTTATTTTTAACTGTCCTGTAAGTAAAAGAATTTCCAAATTAATTTTCCCTTCTTGGCTTTTTTATTTACTTAAAGGAAGGATCCTGAGAGATGTTGTATTTGGGTTCTGTGAAAATTAATGTAATGTAGAAGAGGCAGCTTCAGTTTAGGTACAGTAATCTAGGGTTTGAGTTGCTTACTTATGGTGACCCACCTATCCTTCACCAGATGCTCTTTGTATAATTGTATATAAAACCAAGTCTTTTAGCTGTTTTTGCACGGAGAACAAAACTTTGCTTTTAAGCATCCAGATACATTGTTGAATCTTCAGTTCCATGCTAAAAACTGTCAGTCTGGTTTCTGAATGCATTGGGAAACTGACAGTAAGAGCTGGCCAGTGCAGGCTGATCAAGTTCCACTTGCTGGTGGAAACCTACAGGATGCATTTAATGTGAGGTTGAAGCCTACAACCGAGTTGAGGCAATCTGAAGCTTTTTGCCTCAAAAACAGAACAGGAGTCTTGCACGTTTTATACAAATGCTGATATAGAGCCATAGAATCACATGCAGAGAACTTATCTCCAACTTCTAGACATCAAGTATCAACAGAACATTAGCTTGAAAAGCAGGTTGGTTGTCCTCAGGTTGCAGTTCAATTTCTTATTTAAGGAAAACACACAGGAAAGTATAGGCACTGGCTTCTTGGTCTTGGGCTTTGGTTTTGGGAGGGTTTTGTTTGGGGTTCTTTTTTGTCTTTTTGGTAATGTAACTGTAATGCAGAACCTGCATGACTAGTTTTTCTCTATTGAATTACAATGCTTCCTGCATGATGTGAGGTTTTTTGTACTCAGTATGTTTACGTTTCAGCATGGTGACAGTGACTAGGCAGCTGGATCAGCTGAAGCCAGGAATCAGTCACCATGGATAGCACGTTTCCTGGGAAACATATGGAGCATTTGTCCTGCAACCTCAAGAAAGCAAATAATGCTTGTATCATCTTTAACTTTCATTCTATGATTTCTACCTCCCAAAGGGTTCAACAACTCTCTTTCTTAATAACACTTATTTGTGTAAGTAGGTCAATTTACCTTCTAGCCTTCCATTAAACACTTCTCAAGCAGACAGCACAGCTGGGTATACAGGTACTTATGACACATTTTCATACAAACCAGGTATCAGTGGTGTATAAATCATAAAAACTTTCAGGTCTTCAAACTCAAAACAAATCTATTCCCCAGCTGTATGACTAAGAATCCTTCCTTCCCATAAGCAGGGACACCAGAACTTTGGGGCAGCCACTTATCAGAGTTTAGTGGTTTCAATATGTGGAATTATTTTTAAGCTGGGTTTTAAGCTTTTTTCAAGATTTCTGCAGCATATAAACAGCATTCCTGAACTATTCCTTGTACATCTACTATTGCATGGAGAAGAAATAACCTGACATCCTACAGAAAACAATCCTATTCATAAAGGCAGTCTACAAGGATGCTGGGGAGGGACTCTTCATTAAGGACTGTAGTGATAGGACAAGGGGTAACAGGTTAAAACTTAAACAGGGG